>OX596383.1:19803438-19883652 GCA_951394425.1 Tipula unca | reverse complement strand
ATGATACTGAGGGATCAGATGTGAAAGTGGATAATATTAACCTTGAAATACCTCAAAAGACAATTAGCAGAACACCATTGCGTTGGTGAAATTAATATAACGGATAACAGTGAAGAATGTAATATGGAATTAATGCTGAATGTAGCATTGGTAGAGATGAAACAAAGTGGAGAGAAAATTCTACTGTTTCAACATCGTCGGCAGTGCAGGGTATATTCACCCTTCGAACAAACAAATAAATACTATTTGTCGTCGAAGGCATTTTCTGGAAGAGCTAACGGACAAGTTCTGCATTTTCCCCTGTTAAGTATTATCGAAAACCCAATTTATTTATGTTTGAATTTTGTACAATTATGAACACAGGTTTTAATTTTTTTCTTCTTGTACATAAACATAATAAAATGATGAGTGATCAAAAAGACAAGAAAAGCTTGATGGACGACAGCATATATCCGAGGATTATGGACAGATGCCTTTATAATTTTTTTTGAGGGAATCTAGAAGTGGGTCGGAGTTATGGTGCAAATCACGGAGCTGTTAAACTTATTATAAATACAGACAGAATTACAGAATTTTTTATAAAAATTTAATTTAATTTGCCCATAGGTTGCAAGTACAGAAAATTTAGTTATATACAGCTTAGATTACAAATAATAAAATCAAAAAATACAAATTAATATTTGAAAACCCTGCTACGTAATACATTTTTTTATTGATATTTTTCCGTATAGTGCATTTCGTGGATCGATGCAATCAGAAGTGGCTATGACCGGTAAGTAAGCAGATAAAATGAACGGGTGATTCATCATGAGTACTAATGTTCGGAACAGTGAATCCCTATGAATCGTGTGGTCCATTTGCGCCGTTTTCAATAAAATAATTGATTTTCCGTTTCAGTATTTAACATGAAACATATTATGGGTGTTAATCGCTGAGCCATAAGTGCAAAGTTTTTGCTTCTAGCGGAAACAGTAATCACGGGCTCCACTTTCACTCCATGGGTCAGTCTGAAATATTTTTATTTTATTTATTTTTTTCTGCCTATGTGCTAATTTATGTTGTTTATTTAGTGCCGTGGAAACCAGAAGCAGCAAAACTACTACATTTGTGATGAAAGGCGGACATAGGATACAGGTTTTTAAAAAAACTGGTTGATAACGTAAAAATGTACTCATTTCCATAGCCCATTTTTCTTGTCTTTTGGGTCACTCATAATTTTATTATGTTTTATGTTGATTTTACGGACAGAGGAAACAAGGACAGTTCAACAAAAATTATAAGATTACGTTAAAATGTCCATTTTTCTTGTCTTTTGGGTCATTCATATTTTATTAAATGTTTCATGTTGATTTTTTTTCTAAATGCCGATTTTACGATATTGACCCTGACTATGTTCCTACAAATGGTGCTGATGGATCAGATGTGAAGGTGAATAATGGTAACCTTGAAATAACTCAGAAGCCGACGATGAACACCTTTGTGTTGTCGATATTGATATAACGGACAACAGTGAAGAAAGAAATGTGGCATTAATACTGAATGTGGCATTAGTCGTGTTTTTTAATTCCAAAATTTTCATATTGGAATGAAGTTCTGGATAAGAATTTTCTCATTTTTTCAGTAAAATCCAAATGAATTTAATTTTTTATCAATAAATAAGATACATTTAATGTTAAACTACACATTTTAATTCACTATTACCGAAATAAAATAAAATTTAACTTTATTTTTCAATATTCTGGATAAAACATTGGTTTTTTCAAGTTCGCGATAAATTCATAGTACAAAAAAAAGGGAAATTTTAAAAGGAAATATTTTAAACAAATATTTTTCATTGTTTTATGTTTGATACCTATATTATTTCACAATAGACGTCAAAAAATATAGTTAGAAGTTGAAATTTATTCAAATAAATAGAACTTAAATTTAATATATTGGTTAAACTAAATAAAATTTCCCAGTATTATTCCCGATGTTCTTATAGAACTTGAAGTTCTGTTAATAAAAACACGCACCAATTGGTAAAGTCGAGACAAAGTGGAGAAAAATCCCTATTTTCATATGATAAACCAACCGATTGCGATGTTTTTCAACATTGTCGGCATTGCAGGGTATATTCTTCTGTCTAACAAAAAAATGTATATATATGTATATATATATATATATATATATATATATATATATATATATATATATATATATATATATATATATATATATATATATATATAATATATATATATATATATAATATAATAATATCGGTCAGCAACCAAATACGTAGGCAGCGATCATCATTTGGTCGCTGCAAAGCTACGATGGAAGCTTTCGTACAAGTCTGGGAACACAGCGAAACGCATGGTACGTTTCGATTGTGAAGGTCTGATAAATGAAGATCAAAAGAAACGATATCAGGATCTTGTCAGAGACAACATTAATGAAGCTAATTACCAGTCTGTCTGCGTGAACTCTGTCTGGGAGGTACTGAAAACTTCGGTTGTCAGTGCTGCTCAATAAACTTTAGGTATAGTGAAAGTCAGACCCAAGAATGATTGGTTTGATGACGAGTGTAGTCTTGCAGTTGAGCAACAAAATATAGCCCATAATGAAGTGCAACAACGTCTCACAATCGCGAGGAAAAACAAGGCTGCTCTTGCAAGAAGGGCAGCTAAGCGGATTTGTAGACGGAAGAAGCGAGAATGGTGGAAGGCCGAGGTTCTGAAAGTACAGCAACTCAGCAATGAGCGCAGTTCGCGTAATTTCTTTAAAGGAATTACTGGACTGCACCATACTTTCAGGCCTACGTCAACCGCCATTCGGGACCGGGATGGAAACCTCTGTGTCAACATCGACGCAGTACTTGACGCATGGAGTGGACACTTTACTGACCTGCTTGATGTCCATCATGCGTCACAGACTGTTGTTGAGCCACCTCTAATACAGACTGCGGAGATTTGCACTGAGGAGCCATCCCATGAGGAATTCACTAAAGCCATGCAGAGATTGAAACGAAACCGTGCACCTGGAGTGGACTGCATTAATTCGGAGCTCTTGATATTCGGAGGGGATACTTTGTGGAACTGTCTTTTCGACCTTATTCGATTAGTATGGCGAACCGAAGTTATGCCTGACGAATGGAAAGTGGCCGCGATATGCCCCATCTTCAAGAAGTGTGAGAATTATCGCGGTATAGCTCTCCTTTGCACAGCGTACAAGTTACTGTCATACATTGTATTGGATAGAATCACTCCTCTAGCGGAGGGTTTGGTTGGTGACTATCAAGGAGGATTTCGTCCGAATCGATCAGTCACCGATCAGGTCTTTTCGCTGCGGATGATTCTATCTAAATATTATGAGACAGCCATCCCCGTACATCAGGTGTTCCTGGATTTCCGGCAGGCCTATGACTCGATCAATCGAGAGAGTTTATGGTCTGCCCTGGAATACCTAGGAATGCCAACAAAACTGGTACGACTATGTAGGATGACAGTGACGCAGTCTAAATGCTGTGTTAAAGTTGAGAACAGGCTATCGACAAGTTTTGTAGTTAACTCGGGTGTTCGGCAGGGAGATGCTCTGTCCCCGATACTCTTTAATCTCATGTTGGAATACATCTTTCGTAAAACTGAAACACCGCAGCGTAACATCTTATATCGCCAGTCCAATCAGGTGCTTGCATATGCAGATGACATATGCGTGATTGGACTGAATAGCAACGGAGTGAAAGAAATACTTGATCCGCTTGTAGAGTTTTCAGCTTCAGTTGGACTTCAGATCAATGAGTCCAAAACGAAATACCTGATCTCTGGTTTTAGGGACAATGGCACACCAGATTTGAGTAGTGACCACCACACGTTTGAGAGAGTGAGGAGGTTCAAATATTTGGGTTCGCTTATCACTCACGATAACAGTGTGGGTGAGGATATTAAAGTGCGGCTGGCAGCTGGCAGTCGTTCTTTGTATCCTCTAAGGCCACTGCTAAAATCTAAACACTTATCAAGTGCCGTGAAGCTGAAGCTTTACAAAGCGTTGATCAGGCCCGTTGTTTTGTTTGGATGTGAAAGTTGGGCGCTGACGGATGAGTACGAGAGATGGCTCCTAACATTTGAGAAAAGTGTCATGCGTGTGATTTACGGCCCAAACGCGAAATAGATGGTACCTACCGAGCTCTGTACAATATCGTGATCAGAGTTCTGATGAAGATCCCCGATATTGTACATGAAATAAGATCTCAGTACGCTGGCTCGGGCACGTTCTGGCTCGGGCACGTTCTGGCTCGGGCACGTTCTGCGTGCTGATCCGGAACGAATTGTGCAGCGATCTCTGAAAGGAGAGCCACCATATGGTAGGCGCAGAGGTCGTTGCAGGCGACGATGGCTCCACGGTGTAGAGAACGACTTGGCCTCTTCAGATTGTCTTAGACAGTATGAAGACCATGCTCGGGATCGAAACCGCTGGAGCCGAATTGTTGACTCAGTAAGGGGCCAGTAATGGCCTTTAAAACTGTTTTAACTAATATATATAATATATATAAAATATATATAATATATATAATATATATAATATATATAATATATATAATATATATAATATATATATATATATATATATATATATATATATATATATATATATATATATATATATATATATATATATATATATATATATATATATATATATATATATATATATATATATATATATATATATATATATATATATATATATATATATATATATATATATATATATATATATATATATATATATATATATATATATATATATATATATATATATATATATATATATATATATATATATATATATATATATATATATATATATATATATATATATATATATATATATATATATATATATATATATATATATTCAATTTTCTATTAACTATTATTTATTTATATATATAATTTCCGAAAACTTTGTTTTTTTCTGAAACCATCAAATAACAAACTTAGAAGAAGCTTAATTATTATCTGCATAAATTCAGACGGTTTCAAAGTAAAGTATTTTAACACAAAAGATATTTGCTTGATGATTTCTAAAACCAACTGGAGTTTTCAACAAAGAATGTACATACATAAATTTTGTTCTTGTTTTCCTATGTCTAATTTGAATGATCTTTGCTTAAACTACAGAACACAGATTCACAAACATTTAAGGAACAAACAAAAACTTATATGTATTTATTGACATTAGGCTAGGAAAATATGGGATAGGTGTTTTAAAATAGAGGAAGATAATATATAGAGAGAAAAAATTAAACAGAAATATTACCTATCGATTATGGATTCCTTGCAACTATATAAATTATCGAATTTAGTTTTAGTAACAGAGTCATTAACATTCATTGCTGGTACGGTTAATTTTCCAGTTTTGGATAATTGATATAAACGGTGAACTCCAGTAACACTTTCTTCAACAATACCTTTAGAAATATTTATTTTATTTTTTATTTATTAGGGATATTAGATTTGATGAAAAACAAAAACACAAAAAATAACATATTAAATATTTTAGAGGTTTTGTTTTAGGTTCTTTTTTTATAGGATAAACTTTTAATCGAATATTACCTTTTACTATTTTAAACATTGCTTGATACTTTTTTAACATTAAATGTGTTGCATCACCTCCATCGTCTAAAATCATATTAGGTTGCCAATTTTCTGCATTGACACATTTATCTATACACCACCAAAAATCTTCTTCGGTTTCACCACGCCATGCAAATACGGAATAACCCGATTCGGCTAAGGCGGCTGCAACTTCATTCTATAATAAAAATTAAAAAATCATTTATATAATTATATTAGGCGAGACCCATATTCAATATACCTGTGTAGAATATATATTACATGCAGCCCATCTTATGGATGCGCCTAATTCAACTAAAGTTTCAATTAATACTGCTGTTTGCGCATTTATATGTGTGCAACCAACGATCTTTGCGTTTTTTAACGGTTTATCATCGCTAGCTCTTTTTCGCAATGCCATTAGACCAGGCATTTCTGCAATAAAAAAAATTATGTAATTAAGCATAAGTATATCAGTTGATTTTAAAAATTAAAAATTAAAGTATTAAAAAGCATTTCTAAACGTCAAATGCATAATGTTTTGTATTTTTCATATTCTATCTAACAAGGAAATTAGAAATTCATTGTTTAAAATATTGCGGTGTACCGGGCAACGTAGTGTAATAATGAGCATAGGACGTGAACTAAAGCAAAAATCATTTGCTTCCAGGCCTGGTCTCCTCGCATGTTCTCCTAACAGGCAGTGTCCTGGGAGTATTCCCACGATCGTTCGTAATTCACTTCTACGTAGGGAGATTAGTGTATCTGACCGCTTCAAATTTATCACAGAAGACTCCAGATCCTACTTTACCGTCTAGTTTGGTACTATCCGTGAAAAACTGTGTAGCTTCTGTTTCCGATACCAAACCGCTTTTCCAAGATTATCTTGAAGGGTACATGGTTCGGAACCCTTTTTCGAACCATAATTTTGGTGTAACGTAATCTAGATTCGCCAGTTCCTTCCTTAGCGATCTAATTATAGTAGAGCGCCGATTGATAATCACCAGGCCGTATTCGCCGCCATCTGCTTACTATAAATATTGATCGGGTGAAGGTGAAATATAACTTCTAAGGCACGTGACGAATCGTTTGCTTTATCGTGAATCGTGGGTAACTTTATCGAATAAATAAAATGAGTGTTTAAGTATATTTTTAGCGAAACTATAGATAAGAATGGGTTTTCTATAACAATAGACCGTACGCTATTTGCTTAAACATTACAATTTTGTATGGGCATACTAGAAAGCCATTTATAATGTATTTAGTAAATTGTAAAAAAAAATTGAAAACTTGTGTATGCGCGTAAAGTGGGTTTAATTTTCGGCTTATTCGATGAAAATTAAAGGTACAATTTTGCTAGCAAGTGAACCATTTGCTAGTCAAGAGTAAGGCTCGATTAACTCTACCAAACAAATTAATTTGTTTTCGAATTATAATTTGTTTTTACGATTTTCCAGTAAAAGTAGGTAAATATAATTAATGCTATGTGTATAAAATCTTACCAAGAATTGCTTTGTAATTTTTACAAATATACTACTTGAAAGAATTCACCTACCTTGTTCAGCTATCTCGATTTCGCGACGACCAAACAAATGCTGATTCACATTTCGCACACAAAAATCGGACGATCCTTTGGTATTTTTTTGAACTTTTTCCCTTGGGGAAATTCCATCATCCTCTTCTGAACTACTTCCCGTATATGAGGCTGTAAAATATTAAAACAAACAAAATATATTAACTCAAATTTTTTGTTAGACCCACAAAGACATTGGTTGTTAAAAAGCATCGATATAAATAGGTTGTTTCGTGCTCGAAAAATATTAATAATGCAGGTAATAAATGTTATCATAAAATCAACAAAATGCGACATTAATTGACATGAGCGAGAAAGATAATGCTAAATATAAATAAGGTGATTGTACTGTATATTATTTGATAATCAGTGATAAGGTATATGTCATTTATTGTTAGAACGAACACTCACCTGAGCTATAGGAATCTGTCGAGGATGCTGATAAACTTCTACTACGATATCGTATAGTCTTTTTTAAGGCGTCCGATGTTTTGTTTTCCTTAACATATTTAAAAACAAAATATTAATTAAAAATACAAATTAAAGTATTAATTAATACAAATTAAAGTACATTGAGTAATTAAAATTAAATCGAATTTACAACATTTAAAAAAATTAAGTTTTAGTTGAATATAATTTATCACTATCAAAAACGATATACAAACTTGATGATGAAAAATGATTAATTAGATTAGATATGTAAAATTATAAATATATTAGATAAGAATGAATATATACCATAATGATAAGAATGAATATATACCATATGATACTAAAATATACATCGTTGTGATATTTTAATTGTATTTGTAATCAAATGTCAACTGGATTAATGTAGCCGCATGACACAGAAATAGGCCAACAATCTAAATGATATTTACTAGTGAATATAACAAATATTTGATGCTATTTAAGGTTTAATTTTATTTGTAATTAAATAACAAAATTGAGAACTAGGCCAACAATCCAAATGATATTTCATTAGTAAATATAAACCTGTGATTACAGGGACGTACAATAAATAATAGTTGATGCCATTAAAATTTGTGACATATCTATTTTAAAAATATGCAATCGCTTTGCAACAGTCCTGCTATAAAAAATTAGGATTATCAACATTTGATAAAATAATTTAATGTTTAAATTGAACATATAAAATCATATAATAAGTGCTATTTGGTTCATGATGTATTTTTCATATCATCTCGATAGTAGGATTTTCATTTGATATGCCATCAAAAATATTGTTAAAATTAGTTAGCCATAGGGCACTTTGTAAAATTATAAAACCTAGATTGGTTTTGTTCGAACTTTCTTAAAAGCAGCATACTAATAGTGACATGAAAATTACGCTATGTGTCGCGTTTCTACTATTCTTATTCATTCCGTAGAAAGAATATAAAGTATGGAATTCCGACCACGCGGCCCCAGGATATTTCAAACGACGTATAATAAAAAATATAATATATTTTATAGAATTTTCATCAATTGTTTGTCATATTTAAGTGAGCGTGTTATATTTAGAGTGCCATAGGAAACATTGGTGGGTAAAACACCCACCAATTATTTTATTGAAACGGTTGGATCCTACGAGATTCCGCACTCGCTTTACCCACAAACGATTCATGGTGCAAACCTAGAGGAGCTATCTTAAACTGTAAAAGTTTGAACAAAGAAATGGATGAAAACTGCACTTGGGATCTAGCTCCGACAAAGGCCGGACAGCTGCAAAGGTATTGTAAGCAGTCGTTACAAAAAGCATCCTGAGCTAGTCCCTCCGTTGAAGATGAACTTTGAAACGTCCATAGTCCGCGTAATAAGTGCAACCAAAATTCTGAGTTGGCTCTTTTTTAAGGATAACACATATTTAGTGACCCTCACGTTGGGTTCAATGATGAACCGTTTTGCCGTTCGACGGCTAGGAGTAGAATGCCACTTCTGTGCCAGTTCAAGTAAAGCGAATTTCTTAATAGCGACCTTACCACCATTGAAAGATAGAGGGATTGGTGAGTTGGGACCAATAAACATACGATGCGATCCAGCTTTCGCCAAAAAACCAGCAATCTCATTTCCCTCAACGCCACAATGAGCAGTCA
Organism: Tipula unca; assembly: GCA_951394425.1. Classification (NCBI taxonomy): domain Eukaryota; kingdom Metazoa; phylum Arthropoda; class Insecta; order Diptera; family Tipulidae; genus Tipula; species Tipula unca. The sequence continues at coordinate 19,874,383 of OX596383.1, read as the reverse complement.
CCCACATGATCCTTACTCTATATTGGAGCAAAGGAGATTAATGTGGTGCTTTCAATCTTTAACCAGTTCCGAGAATAATATCCTTCCCTTAATCACTAAACTAAACCTCAATCGCACTATGTGTAACTGCAATTAATTCAGCTTGAAAAACCGTGCAGTGTTTACGCAGACTATCCGAGAATCTGAGCTCATACGTACGAGAGCCATCCACAAAAACGAGTATCAATTCAGACAGCTATTTATAGAAATCGCTGGCAATGTTGTGAAGAAAAACAAATTTAAATCAAATAAGCACAGTCGTGTTAAAATAAGTTAAAACCTAAGACCATGTTATTTATTTTTTGTGGTTTAGTATCTTAAATTTATTGTTTGATATTTTATCTTGTTATCAACGCAAATTGAACAATATTATACAATTATATACTGAGTAAATTTATAAGATTGATCAATAAACAATATCACAATATTTATTGCTTCCAGAATGTGAAATTGAATTCTTAGTTAAAAGTCACTGAATGCATTGAAGATATTAGATAGAAGTTAGATATTTTGAAATTTAATTTAAGGGCATCAGCCGAAAAATCAGAAATCTAGGATCAGTTTTGCCCCCAACGGGATAATGATCCGAAGTATGCTGCACATTATAATTATTATTTGTATTATTATTTGATTTTAATATTACCGAACATGATCGAACATTTGATCTTAATATTACCGAACGTGTGGCCTGAACTGATAAAACAAATCCGTCAACATAAAGTGTATCGTAAACAGATGCTAAAGGCAAGGTTTGCTGAAGAATGGCAGAGTATCGATACTCCTTATATTAATAATTTAGCAGAGTCAACAATTCCTCGATGACTTGTACGAATAATTTTGTGTATGGAATTTGAGTGTTTCCTTAGGTTCTCTTAATTTTTTGTTATAAAAATTCCGATTTTCTTAATCGTGCGTGGAAGTATGAAAATTTAAGAAATTAATTGTAAGAAAAAATTTATAAATATATACATATACTAGAAAATCGCCTTTTACACAAATGTAAACTTTGTACGAACACTTTGGGTACTTCTATATTATATAAAAAGCGTTTAAACAAATTAACAGTTAAATAATGAAAAGCTTAAAAAATTAATGAATAAAGCCTGATTCCCACTACGAAAAATTGATAGTAAAACCAGAATGAGACATAAATATACTTGATGTGTGAGAAAAAGCAAAAAACATTTCCAGTCAAAAAATACGTCTATCTGTTAGTAACAGTGCAATATTTTACTAAAAAATTGTTAGTCAAATATTTTGTATGGCAATATTCCAATACATCTACATAGAAATTGTGTATAAATGAGAGGAACTTCTCTAACACACTGCTATAATTTTAGTAGTTCGACATTTTTATGGCAAAATAACATTTCATTTTTCAATTTATGTATATGTGAGTATTTTTTGGTGTAAAATTTGGTAAAATAAATATATTTCTATTTAGATTTTGTTAAATTTGAAAGAGATTTATTAAATTTATGAAATATATTTTGGTTATGTTACAAAAAACTTGTTAAAATTGTTCTCTAAAAAATTGCCATAACAAGATTGTTTCAGTGGTCCCAATAGGAGCGTGATGCAAAAGGTATTCTTCATCCTTGATGTCGATAGGGCTGATGATGAACAAACACATCTAAGACTCTCTGTTGAGAATGCGGAATCCTTGGGCCGACCTATCGCTTATATCCATGCAAGGTGGCATGGAGCTATAAAAGGTGTAGATGGTCAAACAAATTGAACTTGTGGTCTCGCGTCCTCAATTTTGCTGGCAACGGCATGAGGCAAGGCCGCAAATAAGCTAACTGCGAAAGGGCTGGGTGAGCCTTAAGCCACATAACAAGTAGATATTAAACCATAAATAAATTAAATAAAAAATGATTGTCTTTGTCGCTCTATTGAATTTTCAATTTTTTTACTCTTTTCGTTTTTTCAGTAAAAAAATTGAACAAATTACCCGTAAATTTTTCGTATGGAAATCAGATTTAAATAAACTAAATAGTGCTTCATATGTATAATAGTGTTTAACCAAAGAATATTTAATTTAATCAGAAGCGTATACAAGAACAAGCAAATATATACACCATCAACTTTTTGATGAAAAATCCATTTTTGGTCAAAACCATCAAGTGTTAATAATTGTAAATACTACAAACTTTAGGCAATTACCAAAAATAGAAAACAGCTGAGTCGGGCATTCGTTTGCTCTTTCTACAATATGCCATCTCATTTTTTTTAATCTTGTTTACTAAACATTTAATGTAACTTTAGAAAAACACTAATTTTTACGTTAAAATGAGAATCTTACATTTCGCAAATGCATTCTAACCGAGATAATCTCCAGAAACTTCTGTCGCTATTCAGAGTTTTATTAATAGTTCAAACAAATTTTCCTCGCATTTCTTATGGTGTTTAGACAGTATACGGTTATGCAGAGTCTGAGCAGTATATTTGGTTGGGTTTCAAATTAATCTGATTCTTCTAATTGTATTTGATATCCTGTGAATGGAATAGTTTAGCACTGAGAAAATGGTATTTATCCATTATTGTTTAATTTTTGCGTCTATATCACACTTTAATATTTAAATAAATATCAAACTTTTTTGTGTCAATAATTTAAAAAATAAACATATTTTACAAACAAATTTATAAATTAAAAAATTGTAGTTTAATTCTTAAACATATGTGATATAATTTTTTTAATTTTTTTTTTTCCAAAAATTATATCAAATATAAGAATTAAACTACAATTTTTTAATTTGGAAATTTGTTTGTAAAATATATTTATTTTTTAAATTATTGACACAAAAAAGTTTATTATTTATTTAAATAGTTTAGCGTTGAATGTTTAGCATCTACAATTGGCTGATGGCCAATTTATTTCGACCGACTTAAGACTGAATGGTATTTTTTTAAAATCGAAACAATTATCATGTCGCTGATGAAAATTGGGTGGACAATTGTGATTACCTTCGTAGTTACACGAAACAAACGAGAAGATGAATTACCTGATTACTTATCTGTGAAGAAAAAATTAGATGATCTATTGTAGAAAGCGTAAACTGAGATAAATGAATGCACTTCGATTATTTTTAATCAAGATATTATTACAACAAGAAATTTTGTGCGGTTACTCGACACTGTTTTTTTATATTTTTGTAGTAATTACAATTCTTTCTTATCACTCACGATAAGTGTGGGTGAGGATATTAAAGCATGGCTAGCGGCTGGTAGTCGTGCTTTGTATCCTCTAAGGCCACTGCTATTTGAGAGAAAAATCATGCGATTTATTTACGGCCCGAAACGTGAAGTAGATGGTACATACCGAGCTCTGTACAATATCGAGATCAGAGATCTGATGAAGATCCTCGATATTGTAAAGGAAGTAAGATCTGGCTCGGTCACGTTGTGTGTGCTGATCCGGAACGAATTGTGCAGCGATCTCTGAAAGGAGAGCCACCATATGGTAGGCGCATAGGTACACAGTGTAGAGAATGACTTGGCTTCTTCAGATTGTCTAAGCTAGTATGAAGACCATGCTCAGGATCGGAACCGTAGGAGCCCAATTGACAGTAACGGGGCAGTAATGGCCTTTAAAAACTGTTATTATTATTAATAATAATTACAATTATTTACACTAGATGGTTCTGACCAAAATTGGGTTTTCATCAAAAAGTTGGTTGAGTGTATTTGCTTGTTCTAAGTTAAATATTCGTTAGTTTAACGTACTATCCGATTCATAAGTATTTGTAATAGGAAAAAACTGACCTTAACATATTCTTTTCGATTTAATTCAATTTTAAGATTTTATTTTTTATAAAATCGATATAAAAATGTACAGCCGTAATAAAGATATTAATTAAATCTGATTCATTAGTATTTATAATGTTCTTGAAATTGCACATATCTGTCCTAATTGACAGATTTTCGATTAGAAGAAAGAGCGGCGGCTATGATAACTGATCACAATTAAGACACACCACTTAAATTAATAGGAGGGAGTATGAATATCATGTGAATACTATACTTTTTCAAATCAAAAGTATTTTTTAATTATTTTGGTTGAATTAAGTAATCATAAATCCTAATGAATCAGATTTAATTCAAATATCTTTATTACGGATGAAAATTTTTATATCAATTTTATAGAAAATAAAACCTATTTAAAATTGAATTATGTATATAAAAAAAATTATTTTAAGTTAAGTTTGAAATGAAATCGTATATTTTTCCTATCACAAATACTTATCATAGGATAGTATTGACGACAGCAATACATGCTCTATCTGATAAATAATTAGTGTGACATGTACACATCAAAGGATTAATCATGTTTCCATTTATTAATCGAAACCAAATAACAATGTATTATGCATACCGAAACAATAATACGCAGAAATAATAATTAAAACTGGTTAACTCATATTGATTAGATTCTAATGCACATGATTATTTATGTACATACATAATCAAAATTAATTTAGTTCAATTTATTTCATACACAAAAAAATAGAAATTATAAATAAAACATCATGCTTTTCTTTTTATCTTATATCGCATACAAACAAAATGTATATTATAACAAGGTTTCGACCGTGGTCTTATTCATATGTGTATAATATATAATTGATATGTAAGTATATATACGCTATAAAAACGGTTAATTACCGATCGAGCACGATCTCCAATTTTTGATGATTCTGAACTCTAGAAAAAATTGAATTGCATTAATGAAACCCAAAAGATAATTATCGTTTTGAAAATAATGAGTGAGTACAACTAAAATATGATGATTATATAACAATTTTGGGTAAAATAAATAATAAAAACAATAACTAGATAATTGAATAGTCTCCAATCACATAAGAGCCAATCTAAGTAGTTATTCAATTGAGGATCCGATAGAAAATGTGTAAACAATAAATTAAAAAAATATACCTTAATTCCTGAACCTGGATCAGTAACTGGCGCGTCCGACACGGCATTCGAATTTGAGCGAGTGCCCGATAAAACGTTGCTGGAAGATGATCCGGTTAAGATACCTTGCGATTTTTCTTTGCAATTTTCAGCGGTGTCTTCCATTTTTTGCATTTGAAATTATGGAATTTTCTCCACATAAACAATTAAATTAAAAATTACGTACGATTTATTGCCGCTAACTATATGAATTACTATTATTATTATAACTTAAATTAAATTTTATTTATAGTCTTATCACTAGAATTTTTCTTATCAAATTCAGAACTCAATCATGCTTGTCTAAAACAAAACATCATGTTTTATACAAGGAACATATACATATATATTTTTTAAAACATTAATTAAAATATTATTTATTGTATTACAAATATACATACAATAATCACTTAAAAAGCGATAAAAGTCAAAATTGAATTTGACTATAGCGTTGCTATTCCATTTCCATACACTAAATGAACCGTGACCGAAATGAAAATGTAAGATAAATATTTCCGTTAGATATTATACATTCAATATATAATAATTTGTCAACATAAATTAGTTATTTAAAAACACAGGTTTGTTTAACTATTTTATTTCTATTACTATTATTATTATTATAATCACAAAACAACAACAAAACACACGGTACGATATGCACGAATTGACTACAGTAAATGAAAAAAATATATATATATTTTTTTTAATTTTTTGTTTACCTGACTATAAATTGCCATGTGTAAAAAAAAGTGTTAACGTACTGACAACATACCCATTTAACCAAAAAATTGTCATTCCATTTTACTAGTAGCATTTTGTTTGAATTTCCAAACCTCAATCTAAAGTTAGTTCAGAATAACTTCAGAGTTTTGTATTATTATAAGAATGACGATGAAATTTTGCCACGAAAATGTGGAACAGGAGTAACTCAAAATATTTAAGTACGTACTCATGTATTTCTTGGGCAAAAGGAAATGTTAAAATGTTACGCATGCCTGTATCCCGATTTTGTATGTTTCATTACGTTTAACATGTGAGGTTAGTTTTGAACCGGAAAGTAATAGTAAATGTGTACGTGTTTCTATTAGTGTTCACTGATCATTCGTTAGTTCAATGCCACTATACGAGTATTATAAGCCGAGATATAAGTTATTCTTTTTTTTATATGATACTTTGAAATTTACTATGCGATTTTTCTATTGGCAGATTTTGGAAGGCTTTATTTTCTATTATCTATGAAATAAATAAAATGTATCTGAGTACAGTTGAGATACTTAAAATTTTTTTTTCAAAATAGTTCGGTTTGGTTTTTTGTTTTGTTTATAAACCAATTTTATAATTGTAAATGAATTAAAATAATTTAATTAAATAAAATATATTTCTGGAAATATTATGATTAAATTAGTATAAATGCTTAAAATTCCTAAACCAAAAAAAAAAAAATAGTACGAAAAAACAAAATTCTAATGACGACAAACAACATTCTCCTGCTCCTAGTATTGTTATTGAACTAACTATTAACAATTGTAGCATGATGTCTTGACGTTTATGTTTTTTTGGTAGAATACAAATAAACAGATATTGAACCAAATTACTGATTTCGTATAAAATTATGTATGTATAACTATTTATAATTTCCTCACAAATCACAAAATTCATTACGCTTGTATATTTTGATTTTATTTTTTCCACCAGAGGCGCTTTTTCTACTTTTACAATCGTCAATAAAGGAGAAAATAACTAAGAATATAATTTAAATCAACCGAAATATACTAACGAGTAGCAAAAACATTTGTTTCATTTCCAATCCCAAACAGTTCGAAATGAAGTATAAACAACAATCGATAAGTGAAATACTGAATACCCTATAAGCTAGTTCCAGATTAATTTACTGAAAAATTGAATTTTAGCAGAGCTCATCTACCCAGGTCTAACAAAACTAAACTCGATTACCGCGTTAAGAATTTTTTTCCAGATTTTCTTGATATTCATGGAAGTTAGGGAAGACAGTGTTCAGGTTTATAAAACACATACAGTAAACACTGAATACATTGTATCAATACCACTATATTACAATTTACTATTTGTTTATGGTAAACAATTTATCGTGATCAATTTATCGTATAACAATTCATCGCAAAACGGTTAACCATATCATAGACAAAACAGTATATAGATTTCTCATATTTTTATTTGCACTGCGTATGAGCGAGAAAAAATATTTTCAATGTCATCGTTGTGTTGTTGATATTCCATAGTGTATACAGTGTAAACAATAAAATGCACCAACACAACGATGACATAGGAAAATTCAGAAGATTGCTGTGCTCCTCTGTTTTTGTACAAATGAGAAATCTAGTATGATTGTCTATGACCATATAAACCATTTATCGTAGACACAGTTTACCGTGGACACAATTTACCGTATGACAGTTTGTTGTATAATAATTTATCGTTTAACAATTCACCCGTACTGACAATTTATCGTATACCAGTTTAGTTTTAATAATGCACGAAATATTTAATTACCAGTACTCCAGTTAAAGTAAACCGGTCGATTTTTTAGGGTTAAATATTTAAGCGGCTGTTAATTTTTTGATTTTGACATTTTATTGTATCGATAGAAAATGAAACTTCATAGCAAATTAAATTGAATTTTGGTTGTGAAATAAGTTATTCATGCGGCTTTTTCGTTCATCATATTTCACCGATAGTACCGCTTAGGTTAGGTTATATGACCTTCGGTCAAACAGCACATGATTTATGGGAGATTTGGTTTGGCTTTTTAACGCCAAACGAAGAAAAGAGGAAAATTCGCCCGAAATTCGTAACCAATACCTTTGGAGTTGACAAATTATGAATAAGACGCATATCGAGGAGACAAATAAAATTTCTAAAACTTAAACACTAAAACAAAATTTTATTTTCAAAAATAGTTATATGTACATAAATATGCTACCTATAAATACTTCAATTTTCTTCAGTTTTACAACAAAATACAAACATATAGTACACAGTACCGAGTAGAAAAATTTACAATTTTCTAATAACAAGCTATAAAGGCTCTTGTAATAAATCAACATAATTCTCCTTTCTTCTTGTATGTAGGAGTATTAAATACATATTTTATCTAACAATTACTATTAAGTAGCCCTATGTTTGATTTAGTCACTATTGCGATTGTACTCAGCTCCGTTCCATGTTTTATTTAAAGCTGCGTTAATAATTAAAGGTGTATCGATTGAGTTTGTATTACAATTTATTAATGTTCGCTTACCTTTAAAATTGTTTAAGTTATTAGCAGATCTGAATTGGTAAAAATTGTTGGCATCATTTATATAATTTGGTACATGTGAATATACTGAAAAATAATAGTTCAAATATTATTACGTATATAAATAGTTCAATGAATAATTTTATTGTACACTAACATTTGCTTGCATATGTAATACTTTTATTCCGATTTTGTTGAAGTAGCTCATTTGCGCGTCTTGGACGAAAATATGAATCAACTATTGATATATTGTCAATATTATCGATTTTCTTCATAAGAAAATCATTATCATGCCCACTATCTAAACTATTTCCATTATCACTAGTATCTTCTAAATAATTGTCATAGTAGCTTTTATTCGTATTTATGATTTCATTTGACTTCATAACACTATTCAAATGGAATCCATTTAAATTATACTCATTGTCTGTAAAATTTAATGAATTTTCAAGTCGACCTGGTGCTGTAAGTGATGTACTTTTTCTTCCGCTACTCTCGACACTATTCATATTATACGATTTTTCATTTAGTATATTAGCTGCGGGAGGAAGTTTTTTACGAATTAATATTTCCTCGGGAATTTTCCATTTTTGTAAATCATCGTTCCATTCTGATTCGGTTTTAATCACATCAATATCCCTGCATGCAATAAGATTATTAAATTAAACCTACAATACAATATTTAATTAAATTATAAAAGATCTCTCCCATACCACAATCGTCCACTTTTCCGTAATACTGGAAGAGCACATTCCATTAGTTGCTGATAGAATTTTATAGTTTTTTCCAATCGTCGAATTGTTTCGAGATAATCAGCACGATCCAGTTGAAATTCGGATTGTATATCAATTACTTCACGTTCAAGTGCGCGTACCTGTTGTCTCTGGTTTTTTAGTGTAGCGGTTTTAAATTGCAGCTCTTGTTGAATACTTGTGTAATGGCCTTGTAGAATGTCACGATCTTCTTCCTGTTCGATTCTATTTAAAGCATTCGCTAATTTACTGCGGCAATAAGATAATGAAATATATTAAATGTGAATATAGAAGATTACGATAAAATTTGGATAAAGTTAAAGTTGTTATGATAAGGATGGTCTCCGAGATGCCGCCACCAAATCAATGCTTCATAAATCCTGTCTAGTGTTTATATTGTTATGATCGTATTACGATCCAATGATTGAACTTTGTTTGACAAGGCTAAAACGTAACAATTGCCGACAGCGATGAGATTGTGAGTAAAAAAAATGATTCTAGACGAATTAAAGATTTCCGAATTAAGAGACAATGAATCCGCAGTGATACGAGTCTGTGCCGGAAAAATCTAAGAATGTCGATCCCTAGCAGTTAATAATGGATGCTATTAAACAGTAAGTAAATCAGCCAAATAATCAGTTGACTCCGGAAATAATTGATCAGTTGAGTGGTTCAAATCGACGGTTCAACAGGTTGAACAGGAATCACAGGAAGATAATCAATAATTCAAGCAGAAAGTTCTTGAAGAAAATGGAAATGTTAAGAGTTATAGAAAATTCTCGACGGAAACGGAAAAATGCAAAATTTGGAGGAAATCCATTCCTGTAACGAGATTGAGACGAGGCGGAGGTGGTTTAACAGTTAAAGGTGATGTTGACGGGAAGAATAGTGTTATAACCCTAGATACAGGAGCAGATTTAATTAAGGGAAGAGTACAACTAGCGAATGAGTTGAAGTTACGAACGGCCACAGGAGAGAGTGTCGTCATATCGAGCAAGAAGATTGCAACTATAAGCATCGACAATAGGCAATACTCAGTTCCAGTACGATGTACTGGTCGCAAATATAGTGGATGTAGTCATTTTGAGTATGGACTAAATGAGGGCAAATGCTTCGTGATGGATGTTGAACGAAGAATATTGGACTGCAGTAGACTCGTGTTACCACTTTGTATAGATGATGCCGGAGCAACAATCAGACGAGAAGTAGTGGATTAGTGGGAAAAGCATCCACCGAACGCGGAAACAGTTGCACGGGAGAAAATACGAGTGTCAGGTGACCGGAAGAAGGCTCGGAGTGACGTGCAAATAAATAGCAGTGGTTTCAAAGTAGAAAATTTAGTATGGCGTAACCATTTACAACGGAGAGCGGTTTTTAACTGAAGCAGCAACGGGCAATGAGGAAAACTGATGGTGGTGCACTTTGGAGCGATTAGCACTCTACAGGGGAGAGGAATTGGATCCTGTTCGGGACGAATCAGGATTAGTTAGGGTAATGTTACGATCGTGGCAACATCTCTGTTTGAGTATGGAAACTACCGTAAATGTAAATTCTACTAAATAGAAATAATAAATTGGTTCTAGACATTTCATGAATAGACGACAAATTAATTCAATTAAATACCTTAACCTCTTCTGTGCCTCCAATTTTTTCTTGTTCCTTTTTTCTTTTAGCTGCGCGTCATTTGACATTTCGCCGCCAATCATTGAATTTTTGATTGTTTGTAATCGATTTATTAAACTGGAATTATCGTAAAACGTAACAATTGCCGACAGCGATGAGATTGTGAGTAAAAAAATGATTCTAGACGAATTAAAGATTTCCGAATTAATAGACAATGAATCCGCAGTGATACGAGTCTGTGCCGGAAAAATCTAAGAGTGTCGATCCCTAGCAGTTAATAATGGATGTTATTAAACAGTAAGTAAATCAGCCAAATAATCAGTTGTCTCCGGAAATAATTGATCACTTGAGTGGTTCAAATCGACGGTTCAACAGGTTGAACAGGAATCACAGGAAGATAATCAATAATTCAAGCAGAAAGCTCTTGAAGAAAATGGAAATGTTAAGAGTTATAGAAAATTCTCGACGGAAACGGAAAAATGCAAATTTTGGAGGAAATCCATTCCTGTAACGAGATTGAGACGAGGCGGGGTGGTTTAACAGTTAAAGGTGATGTTGACGGGAAGAATAGTGTTATAACCCTAGATACAGGAACAGATTTAATTAAGGGAAGAGTACAACTAGCGAATGAGTTGAAGTTACGAACGGCCACAGGAGAGAGTGTCGTCATAACGAGCAAGAAGATTGCAACTATAAGCATCGACAATAGGCAATACTCACTTCCAGTACGATGTACTGGTCGCAAATATAGTGGATGTAGTCATTTTGAGTATGGACTAAATGAGGGCAAATGCTTCGTGATGGATGTTGAACGAAGAATATTGGACTGTACTAGGCTCGAGTTGCCACTTTGTATAGATGATGCCGGAGCAACAATCAGACGAGAAGTAGTGGATTAATGGGAAAAGCATCCACCGAACGCGGAAACAGTTGCACGGGAGAAAATACGAGTGTCAGGTGACCGGAAGAAGGCTCGGAGTGACGTGCAAATAAATAGCAGTGGTTTCAAAGTAGAAAATTTAGTATGGCTTAACCATTTACAACGGAGAGCGGTTTTTAACTGAAGGAGCAACGGGCAATGAGGAAAACTGATGGTGGTGCACTTTGGAGCGATTAACACTCTACAGGGGAGAGGAATTGGATCCTGTTCGAGACGAATCAGGATTAGTTAGGGTAATGTTACGATCGTGGCAACATCTCTGTTTGAGTATTGAAACTACCGTAAATGTAAATTCTACTAAATAGAAATAATAAATTGGGTCTAGACATTTCATGAATAGACGACAAATTAATTCCATTAAATACCTTAACCTCTTCTGTGCCTCCAACTTTTTCTTGTTCCTTTTTTCTTTTAGCTGCACGTCATTTGACATTTCGCCGCCAATCATTGAATTTTTGATTGTTTGTAATCGATTTATTAAACTGGAATTATCGTTTAGGTTATCCGAAGCCGAAATTGTTGATGATATAATCAGAGGTGTTTCAGTTACAACCAATGTAGTAGCTCCGATGTTACTACTCGATTCGTCCGAAAGTAATGGCCGTTTCGGTATCCGAACACAAACTTCTTGATCGGTTTGCTGCGAAATAGGTAATAAAATTTCGTTTAATTCGTTATTTTCCAGGCGCTCCGGTTTATTTAAATTTGTGTCCAATTTGTCCAGTAATTGTGCCTTCTCTAACAAACTTTTGAGCTTTGTAATTTCCTGCTGATACTCCCGGATGATCGTGTCCTTTGGGTCTTCATTAATTTTAGGTTTGTTATGAATACTTTTCGCTCGGCTCGCGTACCGCAGAGTCGATAGCGTTTCATCGTAGTTATAATCGGCGGGTGAAACACACGATACCATCAATGTTTTCGTGTTACCTCCTAGCGAATCTTGAAGCAGCCTTGTTAGTCTGGCATCGCGATATGGTATATGTTTGGTTTTTCCATCGGCTAATGCCGAAATAACATTACCCAAGGCCGATAAAGATAAATTTATTTTGGTCGCTTCTTTTAATCGGTCACCTGTTGCACCAGTTTTATTTTGTCGTTCGGAACCAGCCAAATCAACTAAATTTAATTTTCCTTTCTTGATTAAATCCATTGCATTGCGATCTGTTGAGATTTGTTCCAGATTAATTGTGAAAATCGAATGAGATCGAGAACTTCCAGCGTTCATTTGTGTTGATCCAACAATCCGATTTTTTGCGCCATGCAGTAATAAATTTTCACATTCGGTGCTATTGTGTACTGTGTGCGATGATAAATTTTTCACAGTAATTCCCTCACCCGGTACCTCCTTTAATTGTAAATTAGAATTTTCTGGGCATAAAAGATCACGTATGCTTTCGTTATAAATTTCGAGATAACTAACAAACGCCAAATATCTTGTGTCGGATGATACAAAAATTGCTTCAAAAATATGTTCAAATGAACGTGATATAATTCCACGTTGTGCTAACATCTTTTCACTTTTATCCGATGAACCTAGTAGCTCAGTTGGTCCTTGCATTGTATGCGATTTACCACATCCGGTTTGACCATACGCAAATATAGTTGCATTGTAACCTTCAAGAACACTCTGAAAAATTTGTTAAATAAATTTTTTTTCTCGTAATTAATGTTGGCCCCGTTCGCTTACCTCAACAAGTGAATAACAAATATCATTATAAATTGCTTCGGTGGGTGCATGCTCACTGTATACATTATCATAAATGAAAGATTTAGCTGGTGCAGTCACATCATTTGGGTTTATTATATTAACGGAACAATCATGAATGTCGAGAATCGGTTTACACTTCATTTGATTTTCCTTCGAATTCATGGGTCGGCAACGTACCACCACACGAACATTTTCATTGTTTGCCATTGTTGAATTAAAGAAATTTCTAAACGGTTTTTCGGTTAAATAATAATTCCTCCGACATAATATATTCGAAATGATGATCGAATCATGACAGATTTTTCACTAAAAGTTATATACACACGAACCGTGCACTGAACTTCAAACACTGTATCTCTATATATAATCACTTTTGAATATTCGATTTATTTGTTCGTCACCTGAAATAATTTACTTAATACTTATTACCGTCATACAAATTTCGCGGAAAATAATTAAAAACTGAAAGTAAAAAAAATACAAAAAAACTCGGAAGATTTAATGTTTATATTCTATTGTATCCTGGGTAACATATACACATATACACATGACCATCAGAAATGGTCACCGTTTCATAAAACCATTTTGTCACAACAATAAGTTTTACGATAAAATGTTTTCCTTATTTCTATTCGATTTTCATGTGCTAGTCTGCCCAGCGAATTTATATACAGTGCTGGGAAAAAATAATTGGGCAAACAAATTTATTGCAAATTGGAGTCTTTTTTTACGAAAATTACAAAACTTTTGAAAGCAATTTGTTTATTGTTTCATTTTAAATACATGTATGACGTAATTTTTTGAAAAAAAAAATTGACCTGCAATTTAGAGGCAAAACCCCGAAAAATGACAAAATATTCAAAATACGTTGATGGGTGTTAAAGTAATGTAATAAATTAAACACTTATTTTTAATTTTTTTGTTTGTGTTTTATTGATTTATAGAAGTTCAATCTTTAATATTAATATTTTGTTGGACCGCCTCTTGCTTTTATTACAGCGATACACCTCCGATTCATTGAATTTGATAAATTTTTCAAAGTCGCATTTGTTTGCCCAATTATTTTTTCCCAGCCCTGCATATACATACATATGTAACTCCAGAAATACCGACTTTCATATCATCGTGATTTGTTTACATTCAGCTCTATATATTAGTTGACCTTATAGAGTATAGAACCTTGACCTGTAATAATATCTGAACTTGTGTAAATACATTTACATATTATGTGTATGTGTATTGCGGTATATGAATAATAAAATATAAAATTATTAATTAAAATAATTGGACAGCAATTATTAAACTAAAGCAATTTTACTCAAATACATAGTTATGAAGATTACAAAGTATAGAGAATTTTCTATTTATTATTGTCATAGATTATAGAAGATTATATTTATACAAGGATAAAATCAAGAAATTAGCACTTTTGCAACCTGCTTACAACGTGACCAATTTTGGTATTGATTTAAATATTTTTAAGTATATTTGCCTACCATGTGATAGTCGTAATTAAGTGCTGCTTAGTCATTTTGAGTCACCGTTAGCCTTCAAATATTTTTAATTCTAGCTAACGTTCTGATATAGATTGTTCAGTTTGTGGAATTATTACTAATTATATTATTACAATTTTTAAAGGTCGCATTATTGGCCCTTTCCTGTGTCAACAATTTGGCTCAAACGGTCTCGATCCTGAGCTTGGTATTCATACTGTATTAGACAATCTGAAGAAACTAAGTCTCTACACCGTGGAGCCATCATAGATGCATCATTGCCTGCAAAGACCTCTGCGCCTACCATATTAATAATATTAATAATTAATAACTTAATTTCACAATAATTACTTTATCACACTTCAATAACACTTTAAACATAACTAACTCTTTCACTTTTTACTTCCTACTAAGTCTATCGAGGTTAAAATCCAACTCCTATCTGTTGAGTGATGTTGCATTGTATATTGTAAATTGTTGTAAAACGTTTGAGCACATCACAGTAAGTTTATTTGGTTGCTCCCTGTATATATGTAAAGTTTTTATATTGAAATAAATACTGTAAATTTGGTTTATATAATTTGGTTAGTATTAGTCTGAGTGTATTCTCTCTCCTTTTTGCACAGTAAATATTAATCGGGATGCGTACGAGATATATATAGAAGAATGTATAATTATATGTATATATATATATATATATATATACAAAATTTTTGTATACTATGAATGTATAAGTTTGTTAAAATAAAACGGTTTTTGTTCATTATCGTTGAAATAGCTAAAACGAATAGACGCATTTTTATTACAAGAAAAATTATTAGTGGAAAAAACCTGGAAAATATTGGTAAAACCAAACGTGGTATTTTAGTGGAAATACAGTCCGTAAAAATATATTGTAGACGTAGAAGACAATTCATGGTCCTTCGAGCCGGATATTTATGGTAGTAATCTGGAAAAATTGAATAATTTAGTTTATTTGGAAGAAATAAGATCATCAAAGAAGACGTCCATATTTGATCATCGTAGTGGAGACAGTTGAAATTTGAAATATTCATTTTGGATACTTGGACATTTGTCGTTTGATTCATCAATTTCAATATTTTTTGGCAACTAAAGTTAAGGTATTTGATAAATTTATAATTTGGGCAACTAAAGTAAAAGTTTGTGGGATATATATTGAATTTTAAAGTGTAATGTTAAATAATTTCTATAAAAAATGGCATCAATTGAATCATTAAAAATTAAAAGAGCAACCACTAAGAGAAAGCTCACGTTGCATTCGAAGTTTATACAGAATCATGATGAAATAGAAATAGAGAATGTGAACAAAGTTAGTGCTAGATATGAAAATTTAAAGCTTTTGTTAAGCGAATATACCGATATTTATTCTGCGCTTTGTTCATTGGTTGACGATCCCGAATTCGAGAAGAATGAGGACGAATTTAATGCAGATTTCGAGGGATTCGAAAATGATTTTTATGAGGTAAAAAGTAAATTTGAAGCCATTTTGAATATTAATAAAGTGGGTGATGTATGTGATAAATTGAGTATGGTTGATGATGCGGCTTCAAGGAATGGCGACAGTGCAAGTGGTCTTTTTTCTAAGGCAAAATTACCGGAGATTAGAATACCCGTGTTCGATGGAAAATTAGATGACTGGTTAAGATTTCGCGATTCTTTTGAGAAAATTATTATAGATAATCATCAGATAAATTCAAAAATTCAAAAAATGTGGTATTTAGATATGTTTGTTGTTGGAAAGGCTAAGGAAATTATTGATAAAATTGATTTTTCTGATGATGGTTTTGATATCGCCTGGAAAGCTTTGGTGGATAGATTCGATGATACTCATGCTTTAGTAGAAAAACACATTGGTGAATTGTTCAAATTACAGTACGTTAGTAAGTCCTCTAGTGCAGAGATACAAAATCTAATTGATAGGACTGAGCTCAATTTACGTGCTCTACAAAAACTGAAGCAGAATGTTGATCAGTGGGACATGATGATAGTTCATATTGTTACTTATAGGTTAGATGATGATATTCGGAAGACATGGGAGTCTCAACTTGATAAAACAAAGCTTCCGACTTGGAAGGAACTATCTGGATTTTTGCAGACCCGATGTAGGGCTTTGAGTGTAATAGAAAACAATCGTCGCTCCAATAGATCTAAGCAAAGTTTGACGGGTCAAGGACAAATGACCAAATCCTCTAGAACCTTCGTGTCAGTTTCAAAGCCGAATGAAGGAAATACAAAAAAATCTTGTTCGATGTGTAGTGGTAGTCATTGTTTAGAAAATTGTGTTCAGTTTATGAATTTGCGTCCGGAGGAAAGGTATGGAAAAGTAAGGATAATGGGTAGATGTTTGAATTGTTTAGGCGACAATCATTTAGTTAGAAATTGTCAAGCAAAAAATTGTGAAATTTGTGGTTATAAACATCACACCTTGTTGCATATGAAAATGGATAAGAAAAACACATCAGAGAAAAAAAATAGAAACGACCCTGGTAATAATACCGAGAATAATAAAGTTTTCGATATTACGAAGTCTGATTCTGCTCAGAATAGTTCCACATATTTGTGCAAAGAAATTGTACAGAAACAGGTGGTTTTAACCACTGCAGTAGTTTTAATAAAAGATTCTAATAAAAAATATATTCAATGTAGAGCGCTTTTGGATTCAGCCTCTCATAACAATTTTATATCTAGGGACTTAGTCAAAAAATTGGGAATTAATGTCGAAAAAGATAATAATACTGTGAGTGGTATAAATGGCACAAAAACTGATATATCTAGTAGAATAGAAACCTCAATACATTCTCGCGTTGATAATTATTGTAGGAATTTGAAATTCTTGGTAGCATCTGAGATTAGCAATGGTTTGCCCTATCAGTATATTAATATTTCCAGATGGTTCGTTCCATCGAATTTAGTATTGGCCGACCCAGAATTCAATGTGCCTAGACCTGTAGATATTCTATTGGGAAGTGAAGTATTTTGGGACATTTTAAAAGATGGTCGTTTAGAATTGTCAAAGGAACTCCCAATATTTTGTAATACGAACTTTGGTTGGGTAGTTGGTGGAAAATTGGAGAGTAATTCTGG
Source organism: Tipula unca (assembly GCA_951394425.1). NCBI lineage: Eukaryota > Metazoa > Arthropoda > Insecta > Diptera > Tipulidae > Tipula > Tipula unca. The sequence goes on along the minus strand of OX596383.1, from coordinate 19,856,493 downwards.
CAACCAAAATTTCTTTTTATCATCAGAAGCAAAAACAATGGATACTGGATTAGATAGTATATTGGAAAAATTTTGGCATCTGGAGTCCTGCAATGGTGATAAAAATAACGTTCGTACAGTTGAGGAATCAGCTTGTGAGCAGCATTTTAGTGATACGTACAAAAGAGATAGAGACGGTATATTTATCGTACAACTACCTTTTAAAATGGATAGTAGTTTATTGGGTAATTCTTCTAAGATGGCTTTTCATAGATTCATAATTTTAGAAAAGAAATTAAATAAAAATGTGGAGTTAAAAAAGCAATATATCGATTTTATGAAAGAGTATGAGGCAATGGGGCATATGAAGCGTTGTTCTAAGGTAAATGGTGGCCCGGGATATTTTATACCTCATTTAGCTGTATTGCGTCCTGATAGTACAACAACTAAGTGTCGGGTTGTTTTTGACGCTTCGGCTAAGTCTTCTTCCCAGTATTCTTTGAACGATCTGTTAATGGTAGGTCCCGTAGTTCAGGAAGAGTTATTCTCAATTGTGTTGAGATTTAGAAAGCATGTTATCGCTTTCTCAAGTGATATTGAAAAGATGTACAGAATGGTTAAATTGGACCAATCTCATACAAGGTTTCATAAGATTTATTGGCGAGAAAATTCCTCTGATGATTTAAAAATTTACGAGTTGCAGACCGTAACTTATGGCACGGCATCTGCGCCTTACTTATCGACTCGTGTTATCCAGCAGTTAGCTTTAGATGAATCAGTTAATTACCCATTAGCATCAAGTATTGCCAAGGCTGATTTTTATGTAGACGATTTACTTTCGGGTTGTCAAACATTAGAGGAAGGTATTTCAAGGTATGATGAATTAACAAAAATGTTTTCATCTGCAGGAATGAGGTTGAGAAAGTGGTACTCAAATTCAAAGGAATTGTTAAATTATATTCCAATGGAGAATCGCGGAGATCCCGATGAATTGGATGTCAACGAAACGATTAAAACTTTGGGCCACCTTTATTTGACGAGTTTACATTTTTGGTTCAGTCATTGGATAACAGTAATAAAATCACAAAGAGGTCAATATTATCGGATATCGGTAAACTGTTTGATCCATTAGGGTTATTGGGGCCAGTAATTTTGAGTGCGAAGATTCTTATTCAGAGATTGTGGATGGAAAAACTGGATTGGGATACGGATATACCTGAGAACTTGAAAGTAAATTGGATTGATTTTAGAAGTAGTTTAGAATGTTTGAATGATTTAAGATTAAACCGATGTATCATTCCAGGAAATGTTAGTGTTATGGAAATACACGGTTTTAGTGATGCGTCGCAAAGAGCGTATGGCGCATGTGTATATATTCGTTGCAAAAATAGTGATGGTAGTGTAGTTATAAATCTTTTGTGTAGCAAATCAAGGGTAGCTCCCTTAAAAGTAATATCTTTGCCGAGACTAGAATTGACTGCACTCTTACTTCTTGTAAAGTTAATTCAAAATGTAACCGCTTCTCTCAAGATAAATGTGGGAAAGATTGTGTTGTGGTCTGATTCGACAATTGCCTTGTCCTGGTTGAAGATTCCACCCCACCGTTTAAAAACTTATGTGGCCAATAGGGTGAGCGAGATTTTAGAGGGTAGTAAATATATGAAATTCAGACACATCGCTGGGAAAGCAAATCCTGCAGACTTGGTCTCTAGAGGGGTTTTACCTCATGAGATTGGTAGTTTGGATGTTTGGTGGCACGGCCCCTTGTTTCTGAAGGATGGTGAGTCAAATTGGCCAGTTAGTAGAATATATATTGCGAATACTCAGGATTTGCCTGAGTTGAAAAATGAACAGTCATCTTTTGTTTCTGTAAGAGTCATGGATGTTTTCGACATTAAGAGTTTTAGTTCATTGTTGAGACTCAAGCGCGTTGTGGCTTACTGTTTTCGTTTCATAGACAGATACATTAGAAAGAAGACTATTTGCACTGGTGGTTTAGAGGCTTGTGAGTTGGAGGCCGCGTTGTTGTCAATCATTCGAACGGTTCAGATGGTGAATTTTGGAGGTGAAATAAAAATGTTGTCAAATGGTAAACCGTTGCCAGAAAATAGTAAATTGATTAGTCTTTCGACATTTGTTGATGGTGAAGGAATGCTTAGAGTAGGAGGACGACTAAAAAACAGCAATTTAGATTATGATTAAAAGCACCAGTTGATTATACCAAAAGATCATTATCTGACAAGGTTAATAATTCGTCAAGAACACATAAAGAATATGCATGCGGGAGTTCAGTGTACGTTAGCAGCTGTGCGCCAGAAGTACTGGATAATTAATGGAAAAGATGCAGTTAGGCAAGTTATCAAACGTTGTGTCTCCTGTTTCAAGTTTAGACCAAAGTTAGAAGAACAAATCATGGCACCGTTGCCTCCAGATCGTTTGAATGCTGCTAGACCATTTAACATAGTTGGAGTTGATTTTTGTGGTCCTTTTTTGATCAAATATAAAGGACAACGAAAGGATACGCAAAACAAAGTTTACATTTGTGTATTCGTTTGCTTCGTAAGTAAGGCCGTCCACTTAGAATTGGTTGAGGACGCAACGAGCAAATCTTTCATCGAATGCTTGAAACGCTTTTTTTCAAGAAGAGGACGTAGTGCTATTATCTATAGTGACAACGCCGGAAATTTTGTGGGTGCTAACAGGGAAATCAGGGAGATGGAAAATTTAGTTCGTGGATCAAACGTAGAATTACAAGCATTTTATTCTACTGAAGGTATCACATGGAAATACATTCCGCCTAGATCACCACACTTTGGAGGCCTTTGGGAGTCCGCAGTTCGAATGTTTAAATCTCACATGAAAAAAGTCGTTGGAGCTCAAGTATTGACACTGGAACAATTAACAACATTGGCTATTGAGATAGAGGGAATTCTTAATTCTCGCCCTCTATCACCACTTTCTAGTGATCCACGTGATCTGGAGCCCCTAACACCGGGGCATTTCACAACAGGAGGTCCAATAAATTCAGTTTTAGAAGTGGATGTCACAAACGTCTCAAGCAATAGACTATCGTATTGGAAACAAAAAACTCAGTTGGTGCAGCATTTTTGGAAAAGGTTTTCCGGCGAATATTTGCACAACTTACAACAAAAAACCAAATGGAAATTCGAACGTGAAAATTTAAAAATCGACGATCTCGTCTTAATCCATGAAGACAACTTACCAAGCTCAAAATGGCTAATGGGGCGAGTGGAAAAGACAATACCAGGACGCGACAACAAAGTTCGAGTGGTAATACTCAGAACTCCTAATGGCACAGTTGAAAGAGCCATAACTAGGGTGTGTAAATTACCAGTTGGTTGATCACCTGACATTAAAATTAAAAAGGTTGTCATTGACAATTTTATTGTAGTAGTTTTAAGTTTTTAAAATAGCTTATGAATTATTAATTGGTAAAGGCTTAACCTTTCCAAGGCGGGGAGAATGTTGAGTGATGTTGCATTGTATATTGTAAATTGTTGTAAAACGTTTGAGCACATCACAGTAAGTTTATTTGGTTGCTCCCTGTATATATGTAAAGTTTTTATATTGAAATAAATACTGTAAATTTGGTTTATATAATTTGGTTAGTATTAGTCTGAGTGTATTCTCTCTCCTTTTTGCACAATAAATATTAATCGGGATGCGTACGAGATATATATAGAAGAATGTATAATTATATGTATATATATATATATATATATACAAAATTTTTGTATACTATGAATGTATAAGTTTGTTAAAATAAAACGGTTTTTGTTCATTATCGTTGAAATAGCTAAAACGAATAGACGCATTTTTATTACAAGAAAAATTATTAGTGGAAAAAACCTGGAAAATATTGGTAAAACCAAACGTGGTATTTTAGTGGAAATACAGTCCGTAAAAATATATTGTAGACGTAGAAGACAATTCACTATCATTTCATCTAGTATTTATACCAAATATTAAAGTTGTAGAATATTCCATAACATTCTAGAAGTTTCTAGACTATTCCTAAATATATATACAGTAGTTTCTCTACTCAAATAGAGATGTCGCCACGACCCTATCATTATTATTATTAAAATGAACCCACGAGGATTCCGCACTCAATGCCACAAAGTCCCATGGTGCAAACTCAGGATTGTATCATAATTAACAAACGCGCACTGCTGCCTTCGCAAACTGAATAAGTTTAGACCAAGGCAACTGATATAAAATTAAAGATCTAAATTTGAATACTTGAAGCCGAATAAAACTGAAAGCTGGACAGCTGCTCACAAAGTGAAGGCAGTCACATCATCCTCCTCAAGGTGACCTTTAAAATGGATGATCTTTAAAACGGCCATGTTCCGTAAGAATCGCTACCAAGATTCTTAACGAGTCCTATTTTAAAAATAAAGCATACTTCGTTGACCTCAAATTGGGCTCCTTAATGAAGTACTTCCCTTACGACAGCTAAAAGTCTCAAGCCACTGAAACCTTAGGTCTTTCAAAGCGTAGTCCTTTATAGCTTACGCCCCGTAGTTGAAAGATAAAGGATTCACTGGTTCAGGACCAATTAAAGTCAATTGGGAACCAGCTTTGGAAAACAATCCGCGATGTCATTGCCTACGATGTGACAATGAGCCGGTACCCATATGGCCGTAACTTAATGGTTTGAACAAAGAAGGTTCTTGAAATGTTTGCATTCCTTAACGAGTTTGGAAACAGTCAAGGGATTTCTTAAAGAGTTAAGTAAAGCTTTACTATCTGTACACAGGAGAATACTTTTGTTTTTAACTGCAAAATTTATCGAGCAAGAGTAATTTAATTAATTGAGAAGGCAATTATGTACACCACCATTATTATTGGCATACCCTATATCCGGTGTTAAATTATTCTTGACCCCGCGTCAAAAAGGGTCAAAAAAGAGAGATAGCTTATTACTCGAAGGTGTTATCTAAACCAGAGTGTAACTATTGTGTGCCTCGTAAGGAATTTCTGGCTATAGTGGAATGTGTTAAACATTTTCATAAGTATACTTCTATGGCCAAGAATTCCATATACGAATGCACCATGGAAATTTAAAGAAAAAGGAAATCGATCAACTTGGATTGAACTTGCACATAAGAGTCTCACAGTAAGACTTATTGGATACAATAGGACGGCCTTCAAATTGAAAACGGATGCTTAAAGCAACTCGAGCAGCAAAGTGAAACCATCAGTAAAACTGGTGATTAATAAAACACTAGTCAAATACGTCAGCATTTCTACTGGTAAAGACAATCTATAGGGGAGTGGAGGCAGAAATGTGATCAATGTGCGGGAGCAAAGCACCAATATAACGTCGGAGAACCATTCGAGAGAATTGCAATGGATGTGGCAGGTCCATTTCGGACTACATATATTGGTAACAAATATGTGCTAGTAATAATAGAATATTTCAGCAAATCGCCAGAGGTGTACTTCATACCCAATCAGGAGGCAACAACAATAGCATACGCCGTGATTAATTATTCAATTAGTAGAGATTCACACGAACTATGTAGGGAAGAAATTTTGAGTCAGTTGTATTTCAGGAAGTCCGTCAGTTGCTCGGTATAAATAAAATACAAACAACGCCTTTGTATTCACGGATGTATGGTGGAACATCCAATGAGACATTGGAGAAATATTTATAGTATAAAGGTAGTGGATAGTAGTCAACGCAACTGGGATCGGTGTATTCCAATATTGCTGATGGCATATAAGTAGTTGTTTTTGGATGGTTTCACTCCACCAAAAATGACCTTGAACCAAAACTGTGACGACATATGACGTAAACGACTATGTCGTCTTTTCGGCGTAGAAAAAAAAAGCTCTATATGAGTTTTGGTTTGTGTTTATGATAAAAATTTTTCATCTACATAGACGACTATGCAGTATTTTCGACGTAAAAAAAATTTTTTTAAATAGGTGGCACTAGCTCTATATGATTTTGGTTTGTGTATATGATAAACTTTTATAATACAAAGAAATTTAGGCGGAAAAGACTGTGACGTATTGAAGAAATAAATTGATGTCTCGATAATTCCATCTTCATGCATAGATAATGTATTGAAATTTATCAAGTTTTACGATTCATAAGTTAAACTGTAAAACGTTTTAAAATTAAAAAAAATGCAAATTTTTTTTTTTTGAATATAATGATTAATTTACGTTCATCTTCGGACGCCGCCACGTTCGATTTTACATAGTTCATGAACAATAATGCATCGTCATCCATTAATTGTTGTGACATGATCGAACGCAACCGTATACAGGGGCCCTACTATCACTTTCGACAACGATTTTCGACGACGGTCGTTTTCCTATAGTAGGCAAAGGAAGAAAAAGGTAGACAATAGTAAATTTATAATATTGTTTTCCTTTTTCTTCCTTTGCCTACTATAGGAAAACGACCGTCGTCGAAAATCGTTGTCGAAAGTGATAGTAGGGCCCCAGATTTGCATTTAAAATGCAATTTTTTTTTTTTATTGTATATAGTGATTAATTTACGTTCATCTTCCGACGCCCCCACGTCCGATTTTACATTGTTCATGAACAATAATGCATCGTCATCGATCAATTGTTGCGAGATCATCGAACGCAACCATATACAGATTTGAATTTAAAATGTAAATTTTTTTTTCACATTGATAAAATGTAAACATTCATACAATGTTGTTATAACAATTATTGCAACGGTCATCTTTATAACATTGTTGTTGTTTTCTGGTTTTCACCTCGAAAAAATTTGAGATTAAAAAAATATGGTTTAATCAACTGATAAATAAATAAAATAAAAACCTTCTTGCTACACATGCACAAGATTAAAATAAATTTTTTTTTTTATTCTTCATCACAACGAATTTGGTTATTTAGCACGCGTAATTTCCACATATGATATTACTGCATTTTTTTTTTCTTCACAAAATACAAAATTAACAACAACAATTCAATTGAATCAGTATGTTATTAAAATTTACAACAGAAAGTCGTATTCTCAAAATAACTTTTAAAATCTGCTAAACATATATAAACATTATAAAAATTAATAAAAAAAGTAATAATCAAGCTTTACAAAGTTAACAAAATAAAGTTAAAAAAGTTAAAATTACTGAATTCTAAATTTTTGAAAAAAAAAAAAAAAAAACAACATAAAGTTGTATTTTAAAAATTAAATTCTATTGAAAAAATAACGTTATAAAATTATTCAAAAAGTAATAATCAATATTTAAAAAGTTAACAAAATATAGTTATTCTGTGAATTCTAAAATCAGTGAAAAAATAGCAATTACAATGAACTGCCAGGAATGCGGAAAAATTTATAAATCAATTTATGCTTTGCGACGACATCAGATGGAACAACATTCCTCCGATCGAATGATATGTGAAATTTGTGGACTATCATTCAGCTGTAAACGTAAACTTGTTTATCATCAAACCAGATGCCACAATCTTTCCGCTACCGTAAATCATTCACATTCCATTGATGAAAATGTGAAGAAAATGAAGATGGATGATGATCATGCTGATGATGATAATGATGATAACGAAAATGTTGAAGACAGCATTTTATGCAATATTTGTAATGTAAGTGTATTAAAAAATAATCTTTTTAACCATAACAAAAGTTTAATACACAAAAACAATAGCTTAAGAAAATATAATGAGGATGATGAAAACATTCAAATAGTTGATACTGCGTTTAGATTAAGAATTATCAGTTATCGAGTTACCGATTTACCTAATGAGCATATTATTTTAACAGAATTTATGAATTCTGTTAAAGATAAAATAATAAAACTGATACAGTTGCAAATTGATTTGCATAAAGCTCTTAAATTAAATTTTGAACTGTATTCGCTATATATCAAGTTTAACTCGATAAATGATGATGATGATGATCAATACGCTAGTCCAATTAGATTATTTAATACTAAAAATATTATATTTACTGAAGGCAGCGATTTAGATTCGTTATTTTCTGAGATTATTAGAGCCTTAGACACTCAGAGTGAAGAGGTACAAGAAAATGAATCTGGATGGGCTCTTGAAAAAATATTATTTATTGAAATTAACATCAATAAACAATCCTATGAGAGGATCCTCATATATGTGTTTACCAAATAGTATTAAACTAAAACGGGCCGTAATCAATATAGAAAATTCTGATGAAGCATGTTTTGCTTGGTCAATTATGGCTTGTAAATATCCAAATGTACGACATCCAGAGAGATGCTCTTCATATCCTCATTATAGTACTAAATTAATTTTAGATGATATAAGTTTTCCAATGTGGTTAAAAGATATATGTAAATTTGAGCAGTTAAATAATATTAGCATAAACGTGTATGGTGTTGAAAATAATCAAATTATAGGACCATTATATTATACCAAATGTAAAAAGCAGACCCATGCTAATTTACTATATGTTGAAGATGGTATAAATAATCATTATTGCTATATTAAAAATTTGAATGCATTAATAGGATCACAATTATCAAAACGAACAAATAAAAAGTGGGTTTGTGATGGTTGTCTAATATTTTTCCGCACTGAAGAAAGTTTAAATCAACATTTAGAGTATGGGTGTAATAGAATTAAATGCACTCTTCCCAATGAAGATAATTCATTACTTAAATTTAAAAATTTTAAAAACAAAGAACGAGTGCCTTTTATAATATATTGTGATTTTGAAGCAATATTAAAGCCTATCGATTCATGCTTACCAAATATTAGTAAATCATTCACTGAAAATATTGTAAAACATGAACCGTGTAGTTTTGCTTATTACATAAAATGTGATTACGATGATAGTTTATCAAAATTTGAGTTGTATAGGGGTGAAGATTGTGGACAAATCTTTGTTGAGAAATTAAGAGTAGATCTAGAAATGATTTACAAAGCACTGACTACAAAAAAGGTAATGAACATACATACATTGAAGAAAATTTGCAGTATAATACCTCTTCTACATGTCATATGTGTGGAAACAAGTTTATCTATTATGATAATTATAAAGTAAGAGATCATTGTCATCTTACTGGAAAGTTTCGAGGAGCAGCTCATGTAAAATGTAATTTAAATTTCAAAGTTGTGGATTTTGTTCCATTAGTTTGCCACAATTTAAGTGGCTACGACTCTCATTTTATTATTAAAGAATTAGGATTTGATACAGAAACGATAGACCTAATTGCTCAAAATAAAGAGAGGTATATATCATTTACAAAGCATTTTAAAATTGATGATACCACAAAAATTAAATTAAGATTTATAGATTCTTTCAAGTTTATGGCTTCCAGCATCGACAGTTTAGCTAAAAATCTGGAAGAAACTCAATTTTTGGAAATTAAAAAACATTTTACAAATCAAAATGAACTTCTACTTATTAGGAAAAAAGGCGTTTTTCCATACGACTTTCTAGATAGTTTTGAAAAATTTAATTTTTTGTCTTTACCAGCACAGGCTAGCTTTTACAATAAACTGAATGATACTGATATTTCAGATGATCAGTATAATCATGCTGTAAATGTATGGAATCAGTTTAATTGTAAAAACCTAGGAGAGTATTCAGATTTATATTTGAAAACCGATGTGCTTCTTCTAGCTGACATATTTCAAAATTTTAGAAATATTTGTATGAAAACATATAATCTTGATCCAGCTCATTATTACACGTCTCCTGGATTGAGTTGGGATGCAATGTTGAAATACACAAAAATTGAATTGGAATTGCTTACCAACATCGATATGATTAATTTTATTAATAAAGGAGTTCGACGTGGTTTGGCTCAATGTTCAAAGAGATATGCCAAAGCGAATAATAAATATATGAAAAATTATATTAAAAAAGATGATCAAAATTCTAAATATCTTATCTACTTGGACGCAAATAATCTCTATGGACATGCTATGAGTCAATATCTACCATATGCCAACTTTAAATGGATGAGCGAAAGCGAAATAGAAACTTTTGACATACATTTAAGAAGTGCTGTTGCAGATGTAGGTCATATTTTAGAAGTTGACTTGGACTATCCAGAAGAATTACATGAAAAACATGAAGATTTACCATTTTGTGTAGAAAATATTATACCAAAATGTATATCATCCAAACAAAAGAAGCTTATAGCTAATTTTTATCCCAAAAGAAATTATGTAATTCATCAAAACTTGAAACAGTGCTTATCCGAAGGGCTGATTCTAAAAAAAATTCATAGAATATTAGAATTTAATCAAAAACCTTTCCTAAAGTTATACATAGATCTTAACACAAATTTACGATCTCAAGCTAGAAATTCGTTTGAAAAAGATTTCTACAAGCTGATGAACAATAGTGTCTTCGGTAAAACGCTTGAAGATGTATTCAAACGAAAAGATATCAAATTGCTAACACATTGGGATAATATTGGAAAGAAGTTCGGTGCGAATAATTTAATTAGTAAACCAAACTTTCATTCATCATCAGTGTTTACAGAAAATCTAGTCGCAATTCAAATGAATAGACTAAACATAACTTTAAACAAACCTATTTATGTTGGATTCAGTGTCTTAGAATTGTCGAAATTGATAATGTATGAATTTCATTATAAATATTTTATATTGAAATATGGAAAACGAGCTGCATTGTTATACACTGATACAGACTCGTTAATATATGAAATTCAAACGGAAGACTTTTACAAAGATATTGAAGAAGATATTGATGATAGATATGATACGTCTGACTATCCTCCAAATAATAGGTTTGGATTACCATTAAAAAATAAAAAAGTACTAGGTATGTTTAAAGACGAATGTAATGGTAAAATTATCACCGAATTTATTGGACTCAAAGCCAAAACGTATTGTATAATTCTTGAAGATGATAATGAAATCCCAAAAAAAAAAAAGGTATTAAAAAAAAATGTGGTTGCAAATAAAATAACATTCAATGATTATAAAAATTGTTTGAATCATAATGAAAAAATAATGAGATCACAACAAAATTTTAAAAGTATGAAACACACCCTTTATACTCAAATAGTTAATAAATTAGCATTATCAAGCAATGATGATAAACGCTTCATAATACCAGAATCACATAAGACATTAGCATGGGGAAATAAAGAAATTGAGAGGTTTTGTATTGTAGAGTAATTTTATATTTAAAAAATATTAATTTTAATTTTTAGTTTATATTTATTTTAATTAAATGTAAAAAAAAAAATTGTATTTACTATAGTTTTATTTTAAATAAACATGTATACATATTGTATAAATATTTTAAAGAATATCTGTTTTATTAATCCACGAGTTGTGTGATGTATCGAAACCAAGCCATTTAACATATACTTTAGAACCTTTCTTCTTCAAGATTTTCTCTACTAGGTAAGTATCGGGATGATTTGTTTTTTGAAGTTCTTGTTCATAGAAGCGTCCAGCAATTGGATTTCCTTGATAGTCCTCAAGCAAGTAAGTTACCGGGAATTTGTTATTAATTTTTAATACTTTGAATATTTCGGTAGTCCAGTTCGGTGGATAACCTTTATCAAAAACCTTTTTAAATTTACTGACTCGAACGAAATCACCAACTTGAAATTTTGTTTGATGTATTATCTTAGCAGGTGATGTATATACATATATGTTTCAAGATCCGCTGTTCATTTTTCTTATTAACCTTCCCAGGTGCTAATTTAATTGTTCAATGTTTACTATTATTGTAAGCCTTCACCAACTTTTCTAAAATATTCACCCATTTATAAGTCCCTTGGAGACTACACTGTCTCCACATCTGTTCCTTAAGAGTTCGGTTAAACCTTTCTACAATACTTGCTTTTATTGGACTAAATGTTGAATAATGGTTAATATTTTTTTGTTTCATAAGCTGTTTGAACTCTTTATTATAGAATTCAGTTCCCATATCTGTCTGAAGATTTTGTGGTAATCTATTGTTCTGATCAAAAATTTTATTAAAAGTTTTATTTTTAATAGGTACAACCCATGCAAATTTGGAGAAAGTATCAATTATAGTTAAAAGATATTTAAAGTTTGCATTCTCTTTAGCAAACGGAATCATTTCTACTAAATCTGCTTGCCACAAGTCATCAATCCCCAAGATTTTAACTTTGCGACGAATAAAATTTTTGCGGGCAGGTCTATGTAATTCATTAACTATCTTAGCACGACTCATGCTGCTCGTATAGAGTAGAATACCAATAAATGTCCAGCCAATGAAAACACTGTATTTATTATTTGTTTCACATAATAGTGTTTAGGACAGAGGGAGAAAGGAGATGAAGATGATGATGAAAGTTAATAAAAACAACAATTAACAATTTAAAAAAAATTATTTTTATTCAACGAAATTTAAATTGTATTTATCAGGCTTCACAATAACTAGCCCCTCGTCATCACACATACGTTGTAATGACTCTACTTCAGCATCACTTAAAATATTGTATCGTGCTGGCAGGAAAATGGTTTCGTCATCGGACGTTTCTACAAGAATCTTCTTCCCGTATCTCGTATTCACCGACTTGATCAACCAAATTATGTACCGTTTCCCGATTTCTATGTCATCGTATTTCAGTACCTTCTTCTCAGTGAAGGCCTGTACAGCGTTTAATTTATTTAGAAGTTGATCTCGTGAGGTCTCCATGGTAAGTTTCTTAAATTACTGATGTCTAATTGAAGAAACTCAGCTCATTTTATACTAAAATTTTAGCCTCGAACGATCGTTAATGAACAATTCTTAAATTAAATATCGCATATCCGATATCAGAAATTTGAAAGTGGGACATCGCCCATTGTTAATCGGGGATGTCGCATTTTCTAATTTTAGAAATCAGACATCCGATTTGCGCAAATGCGATCGCCGCCGCCGTCAACAAAACTTGATTGAACATGTTTACAAGAGAGAGGGAAATAAAAATGCGATTTGCGGAAATAAGGTCGCTACAGCGTCATCAAACATGATTGACCATGTGTACAATACAGAGGAAGAGATTTGAGGGGTTGGAGGGGTCAGAAGAAAATAAAAAAACAAAAAAAAATAAATACATAGTAGTTTGAATAATTTTTATTTTTATTTTATTTTAAATTTATACATTGTTAAGATGTCACATTATTTCTTAATTACTTGTTTTTCTCTGACGAAATTAATGTATTCTCCCCCCTTCACCATATTAAGATATTCACATTTTGGAGACCAAATAGCATGTTGGTCCCATGGCGTTTCATTTTCATCCCAGTTTTTTAGGATGGCTGCGCAAGAAAAGCATTCAACTGCGTCTCCTTTGTTGGTGTAAAAAAAACCTGCTTCGGATAGTGCTTCAGTTAGATACTTCAAAGATTGCGGCCAGTTCTTTCGATATGAATCCTTACGGCTTTTACACATCATAAACTTGGATGAGACCATTATGAATGGAGTCTCGACATCTGAATAATCGGGATACATCTTTCGTCAAAGTTCCAATTACGACTGCTTTTACAACTAATTCTGATCTGAATTTATAGTTTCGCGAACGATATTTTTAAAATAATCATTCAATAGGTTGGGCCCGCAAATGATGGAGATTTCAGAAAATAATCTTGAATAGTTGATAGTATTTAGACCTATTTGATAGGGCATGTCTAATACCCGATCAAGTTTCAAAACATTTTGTTTCAGATATTGTTCTAAATAAGTTTCATAATAATCGGTGACCAGAATGGCGGATTGATGTTGATAGTTTATCACGCTAGTTAAAAACGGTAACAATTTATATAATCCATTCCATTCTTCGACATTTAGAGACAGTCTATTACGAAAATCTCGAATAGTTAATCCCTTCTGTTTGTTTATCACCAAAATGAATTCTTTACACTTAACATTTGTTGTTGCAGTACCACTGAAACTCTTATTTATTTCATCACGAAACTGATAGTTTAGTATTTTGAATATTCTATTATATTGAAGTTTCTTTTCTTTAACAAAAGTATGGTGGGTTTTAAAAGGTTTGAATCGTAACCAACACTAATTGAAGTTTTTTTGACACTATCTAAAAAATAGGTGTACGAAAGTAATAAATTTAATTCCATGCTGCTGGAGCACCTCACCAAAAGGTTAAGGTGTAACTAATTTTGTTTTTGACATGTTTGATACTGAGAAGTGTTTCCGTAATATTTCTTCCCTAATTTAAATGAAGATCTAAACGAGTTTTTAACTTTTTCGTCGTTTAGCAGCAAATTTTTATTTCCAAATCGTGTATAAAATGATTTTAAATTCATTTTACGACATTGATACAGCAGAAACATACAACAAAATTCTCCACACAATGAACTAACACTACTTTGTAGTTGTTGTTTATTGTATATGTATTTGTTACAATTATTTTTTAAGAAATTTTTAATTTCTGTGTGACGTGGTGGGAGACCATAAGAATCGAAATATATTGTATTCCCTTTAACAGGTATATAAATCGCCACCCAATGTTCTCCTTTATACTTTGCCTTGTGTGTATTGACAACAAAGAAAACCGGTTTTGATTTTATACGTCGGGGTATTCTGTCTAGGGGATAAACTCCAAATGTATGTTTATTTATACATTTATTTGTTTCTAAAGCGCTTAATATTTCAAAATTATACATGATGTTTTTTAAATTATGAATGTGAATCATTAATGTAATCGGTATTTATAGATTTATTCAAAAATTTGTGAATACATTACGATTTTTATTAATTTCCATGATTGCATTAAACTCGATATACACGAGACAGGTTATTGTTGCAGATAATGCTTCAGAAAACCTACCCTCTATCCTAATATTACCATCATTCAAGAGATTCTCACATGCTGAACTGGAAGAATGATCCGCTGTTAAATCAAACGCGAGCATGAAACATCCTTTATCGAATAGTTTCTTTGTGATCTGATGACCTTTATCGAAATGATGAATTCCGGTACCTTTGAACAGGGTGGAGTAGGCACGAGTACTGATGTTACCGCTTGCTTTAGCATAATTTAATTCAATAGGTTGATTTGGTATTTGTACACCGTTTACAACCAGATTGAAGCTAGACAATTTGAAATTCTGAAAATTGAACGGGTATTGATCGCGTTGTCCTGTATATGATGAATTTTGTACCATACCAAAAATTAAAAGATTTGGTAAAACACCTAACACTACATTATCGAGCGACAAAGAGGAATTACCTTTTGGAATAGTAAATGATTTAACTTCAACCCTTTTATACGGGTATATGGCATTCTGAGTCTCTAGGACGTTGCGGTGCGCAATCAAGATATTTGGATTTACTTTTACCTCATTCATGTGCAGAGCTGCGTCTAATATTTAGATGTTTGCATCACCAGCCAGAGTTTCCATTACAAAAAATTCGGGTTTTTCCATGTTCAAAACTATCCGCAGATCAATATTATTAAGTAAAAGTTTATTTTGATTGAAAATATCGGCATGTAATCGTCCAATTAGTTCAACCTCTTCACTATTCTTAAATAATGCTTTACGAGAGTCTAACCCCGAGTTCTTAGTAGCCTCAATGGAATCAAATGCTCCTTTGTCCATATACCAGCCAACGGATTCAAGGTGGGTTGAGGCCGCATCACTACCATAATTTAATAAAGTTTCAATGTATGAACGGTAATGATAATTAGTGTCTGATTGTGATATTGCTTTACCATTCAAATACACTGTACACTGACGAAAAAGTGAATGTAAAATATTATTAATTACACCAATATTACTGGCGCCGTCGGCCACCGCGCCTTGATTATTTTTAAATAATTTAACCCTTAGACGTAGTTGAATACTTGACAGATCTCTATACGTATCACCACGACCGAGCAATGCAAATTCAATTGCCGAAGGATTATCCAGTGAAGCTATTGGTTTATAGACAACTTCATAGGTGCTTAAAATGTTTGTCTGTACCGGACGACGACTAAATAAATCTAATTCCGCTTTCATACATTCTATATTCATTTTAATTAAAAATATCTAATACCCTTGCTTGCTGACGCTTACGTTTCAACGGCGATAATGAATTACTGTAGTTTCGCGATTCGCATCTTCTTTTTATAGATTTTTTACCTTTTCCTTCTTGAGATTTACTTTGTGCGAGTTTCTGCAGACCTTTTGTAGCTACATTTTGAACGGCTAACCTACCCTGTTCTTTCAAAACTTCTTTCAATGGTCTGTTACTCACATCACGTAAGACTGCTGAACCCGTTTTTAATAATTGATTCAGGTCTCAGGAATTTAAATACTCCGCTAAAAATACTCCCTATACCGTTGCCACTCTGGAGAATATGTGGTTGTGAATATATATGACCTATGTCTCCAATTCCGCCGCCCGACTGTATTAAATAATATTTGGTGTATATTCTATCCATCGTCATCGATGTGTTTTAACTAACTAAAAAATAATTGTTAACCCATATTTATACCATTCTTTCTAAAGTGTAACATTATATAGGTCGGTAAATAACTATCGACAAAATTAATTCTTGTTCCGTAGCCGTTCGTGATTAGAATCGATATAGATTCAATGTAATTTTTTTCCAAAGGACAATACTCAACGTGATCGAAATTAATTCTGTTCTCGTGAGCAAAAATCGGAATTATACGTAAAAATCTAGTCTTGTCTTTTCCAATAAATCGCGGCTTTATTATATCCGTATAGAGGTATATATAGGTCATAGTATTTTGAGGTGATAGAAGCAAAGGTGGTGTTGGTATATTCATATTCTGATGAATTACGGGTGGTTTTGAATGTTGCGTGGACTGTGGTTGAGGAGATGTTTGTGTAATTAATGTCTGCGGAATTGTGGGTGAATATTTTTCTTTACGATGGAGATGCAATAATTGTGGAGGAATGTGAAATAACGAGGATCCTACTTCTCCCGGTGCTGGTAAAATCAGTAGTGTTTTATCTTGCTCTATTTGATCTATAGTCTTATTAAAATCTTGAAGAGCATATGGTACTATTGTTGCGTCTCGACCATCAATTTTAATGCGTATTATCTTTTCCGTTGACGGTATTTGTCTTTGGCGTATAGATTCTAGTGTTGATTCTAAATATTCTACTAAAACATCAATATTACGGTCTGTTTTTGGAATTTGAAATAAAATTGATTGTAAAAAACGTTGTACTCGCTTATACTCTTTTATTTCAACAATACTTTTCTGCATCTTGAATGAATGATCAGCATTTTTTGAAATAGGAATATTAACATAAAAAGTGTTTTCAGATGCTTTCTTTGTGATTTTAGCACCTGTAAAATTATCCCCGCGTAACGCTTCAATTGTTGCAGTTTTAATATTATCTTTTACAATTAAATATTCTTTAATGCTTAGATCTTGAGGAGCTTTTATGTTTTGAGAAAACAAATGTATAAGGACATCTAAATCTATAGCATCCTGATATTCTTCTTTTTTAATTACACTTTTATCAATCTCAATTGAGGCATTTAGCTCCGTAAATGGAATCTTCAAAACAGTATTAGGAATATTCGTCGATTTCGGTAACATATCATGATCAATATAAAATAGATTGAATAATAATTTTAATTCATTCTGTTCTAATACTATTTCCTTCGGAATTTGCGATAAAATTGATTTTATAAATTCTTCAATACTTTCATAATTTGCATATCTTAAGGCCCTTTATTTCCTGATCATGACCGGCTAGCTTAATTTTAAAACTGAATTCAGAAGGAATTCTTGCTATTTTTTTATATGTTATCTGACTCCAGTCCGTATCCGTAATTTTTTCAAATATAATATTTTTAATTTTTATACATGCTTCATCTTTATCAAATACTATCGCATCGCTCACCACATAATGATGCATATTTTCAAGAAAAGTGGAGAAAGATATAAAGTGGGTTTTACTGAGTTTAGTAAGATCTTCGGAACTAATTTCAATTCTATATCCTGTTTCACCTTCTACCTTAACTACGACTTTAGTTGGTTTAACTTCCTGTTTAATCTTTTTAGACACAACACTTGAATCTCTCTTCGAACGAGTGTGGGTTAAATTAAAATTATTAAGACCGATTTCTGTAATTCCAACACTCCATGACTCAGAAAACTTAAGAGGAACATGCAGCTTATTGGTGAATACGGATAAAACGTTTTCGGGATAAAAGTCTAGGGAATTATTACTCATAAGACAGACATAAAAGTGCTCTTCTGTGCTCAACATGATGATTGAGTTTAAACTCAGTTTATTGTGATCGTTACATTTATACTTTTTGAGAATATAATGTCCACGGAATTTGTTTGACAACCGCCTTTCCCTTCTGACTTCCTGTTCTTTCACGTAGCTTATAATTTTGACTATCAGTTTCTTCAAAGAATTCATCCTCACTAGATAAATCTACGATGATTGGGTCGTCATTGTTTTCATATATGTAACGTGCTCCTGTTACTCTATTATCTCTTGTTTTTTTTAACTTCATCAATTTTAATTTAGATCCAGGCTTCGACTGTGCTAAAGCCTTCGTTCGTAAAATTCCTTCAGCTATTACTGCATTAGCCTGTTTCTCTAATTGATTAGGCTTTTTAATTACTGTTATTTCAGGAGGATTAACATCTTTTAAAGTAGGTGTTTGTGGTTCAAATGTATACAATTCTTCATTTAGTTTTGGTATTTTTGATTCTATTACACTTGGACTACTATATTTTCTTTTAATAGGGAAAATTGTACGTTTTGGTGATTCCTCAAATTTCTCGCTCTGAGTTCCTACAGTCTGATATGTGTTCTCAGACCGTGCCCCCTCAGGCTCTTGAATATTCTCATTTTTCCAATAACGAAATTTATGAGGATTTTCAAGTAACACTTGTTGATACTTGTACCATTTATCCGTCTCATTCATGGTTTTATCCAAAATAATATTTTTTAATTGACGATCCGTCTCCGTTAATTGTTCATCATCAATTACCATCTGTTTCCATTTTTTAAATAATTCCGGAGACATTAATATCATTTTTTGTAAAAGGGTTTGATTAATATTCATTGTGTAAAATGCTCAACTAGTTTTCCAACAGCGCCTGCTAGTAAAGAATTTAATAATAACGGAAGAAATCCACCTTTTTGAATAAGTATGTTACGCTTTCGTGTTAATTTTACTTTTGGTGAAACAAGATTGCGTAAAGTCTTTTTATACTTTTTCAGCCGTAACTTAACTAAATTTGAAATTTTCATATTCCCGTTTAATGTATTCATACATATCTCACACAAAGCTTTTATTAAATCTGGATTTGAATTTTTTAAAATGTTTTTACGTAATTGAGGACTAGCATTTTTTAATATGTGTAAGAAATGTTTGTTCACCATTAATTTTCTCATATTGACTACAAATTATTCTATTTTCCAAAACTGATTTTGGTATATAAGTCACTAAAAAGTCTTTATCGAAAAATTCAGTTCGAAATCTTGTTAGTACGCTACCTGTCTGTGTTAGATCAAACAATAAGTAGCTAAAAAGTTCCTCAGTAACCTCCTTATATACCCTAATTAACTCTCTAGAATTTTCTGGATATATTTGTCTAGCAAGCGGAGCAATTTGGGATTGATCTCTAGGATTTTTAAAGAAAACCAAATATTTACAATTAAGAGATATATCACGAGCATATTTACCTTGATGAAAAACGTTTTGGGTTGTTAAAATTATAGACAAATTTCTATGATGAGAGCCTTTAGTAAAAAGCTCACAAACAGGTTTATTGTAAGCTTCTAACATCAAATCATCCAAAATAATTAGAGTATTAGTGGGAACATTTTCGAAACTATCTGGAATATTTTTCACCACCTCAATATTATTATTGTGGTATACACTTTCTGGTATTGCGTTTATTTCTGCATTACACCATAGAACTTTATCAAATTTTTTAATATTATTAAGTAAATTGATAACAAATGTAGTTTTTCCACACCCTGATGGACCTGATATCATCATTGTAAATGGTTGTTGTAACATTTTGAGAGAAATATTAATTTTTAAATAAAACAACCCTTATTTATAGTTTTTGTTCACATGTTATGAATACTTTTTATTGTATTTAATAAAATTTCTATAATATAAAATAAAACTTCTGTCAACTGTTTCCCCTTTCTTATTTGAATAATTTTATATACTAAGGCCTGTACTTTATTGTCATATCCATCAAATTGCTCATCAATTTCCTCGATAATGTGATCAGGAACAATTCTCCGCACTCGACATTGATGTGCTAGTGTTGTGTAATTTACAAGCCTTGAAATATCATTCACAAAATCTAAGTTTCTGCTCGTCATTGCATTTCATGTTCAAATGTATGATGAAATTCTTTTTCACCCCTTTTATAGACGTCACAACTAAAATCACATGTGTATGAAAGATGACCGTTGCAATAATTATTATAACAACATTGTATGAATGTTTACATTTTATCAATGCGAAAACCAGAAAATGTCAAAGATCGTATATAATTAATTATATTTTGTATTTTGTGAAGAAAAAAAAATGCAGTAATATCATATGTGGGAATTACGCGTGCTAAATAAACAAATTTGTTTTGATGAAGAATAAAACAAAATTTATTTTAATCTCGTGCATGTGTAGCAAGAAGTTTTTTATTTATTTATTTATCAGTTCATTAAACCATATTTTTTTTGATCTCAAATTTTTTTTTTTTTAAGGTGAAAACCACAAAACAACAAAAAAAAAAATTTTTTTTTTTACGTTATATGACATCACATAATTTTAAAACGTTTTACAGTTTAACTTATGAATCGTAAAACTTGATAAATTTCAATACATTATCTATGCATGAAGATGGAATTATCGAGACATCAATTTATTTCTTCAATACGTCACAGTCTTTTCCGCCTAAATTTCTTTATATTATAAAAGTTTATCATATACACAAACCAAAATCATATAGAGCTAGTGCCACCTATTTAAACATTTTTTTTTTTACCTCGAAAATACTGCATAGTCGTCTACGTAGATGAGAAATTTTATCATAAACACAAACCAAATAGAGCTTTTTTTTTTTCTACGCCGAAAAGACGGCATAGTCGTTTACGTCATATGACGTCACAGTTTTGGTTCAAGGTCATTTTTGGTGGAGTGAAACCATCCAAAAACAACTACTCATATAGATCAGTAGTACCGTGACTCAACTGGGATGAGACCAACATAAATCCTATCCGGAAAAAATCTGCGATTACCTGGAGATCTAAAGTTTGGAGCTATTACATCATCAGCATTATGTGGGCAGAATTATGTTTATCAGGCGAAAGGAGAACTCGACGAGATACACAAATTTGTATGAAAGAAGATACGAGTATCAAGTATTTCAAGTAAATAATAATTTCGGCTTCGAAAAAGGAGATTTTGTATGGCTTTACAACCCACAACGGAAGAAGGGTTTATCTCTGAAGGGGCACCCTTCAGGGAAATGATGTGTAAACGTTTATTCGAATTTTGTGAGGTTATGAATTATTTATAATGGTTACCGATTAATCTTTGTATCATTTTATGATGAAATTCTTATGTGAAAATCCTAACTTTATTGTAAAAAATAAAGAAAATATTGGTTTAAATAAATTGGTAATCTTGACTCTGCTTTGATTGACATCTGTGAAAAAAAAGTCGGATTTTCAGTATTAAATTAGATGATGATCTATAGCTATTGCCATCTATTTTTAAATAGAACAATGATTTTTGCAACGATAGTACAATAATTCGATAATAATTCTACCTTGATCATTTTTGGGCAATAATGCTATGGGTTACATTTTGTGAGGGTTAAATTAAATATAATTTATAATAAACATTTTTTTGGATTTACAGCTTATATAAATGGAAATTCTTCGATTGAACTTACAAGGATTAATATGTTCTATGGATAAGCCTTTACAATTTTTATTATTCAAATATTGAGATCGTCGTTTACAAAGTTTATTTTATTTTAGATTTTCCAAACATATTTCCGTGCGTAAAAAAAATAATGGAAAGTATTTTTTTAACTTATTTATAATAATTTAATAAAAATTGCAATGGCTTTTAACAATTATTTTGCATATTTTTATCATTTCTAGTGATATTACTAGTTATTGCTTTGGTGTGGTAGCCAGATGCGTTTGAACTATTCTTCGAAGGAGCATTATCCACAGTGGTGATCAAGAAGGAATACCTGGCTTCTCTTGCTGAGACTAAGGGAGTAATCGACTTCGGTTTTGGAGCGATTACTCTCAGAGTCTATAAAAAATATGAGGTTGATACGCACCCAGGGAATCCTGCAGAAGACGTTAACCAGTCCGCACAAGGTGCTGCTGCCCAAGGAGAGGGGGCAATCCAACCAATGGAACCTTCCGAAGTAGCTGCACTAGAAGGAAACGGGCAGCTGCTTTTCCTTGGTGCCTAATAAAGATTACCTGTCAGACTCGTGGGAGGAAGGAGCTGTCGGCATCTCGGAAGCGAGTATCGGGGAAGGAGATACGGGCGATAAAGGCAAACCCACCAGTACTTTAATACACCAGTAACCATTAGTCTGCGGCAGCGGGAAATGAAATGTGGTACGTATGTTTAACATTAATTAAAACAGTTTTAACATAATGATATGCTAAGTATTGTTCAGATTGACTAGCATCATACAAAGGCGGCCCCGGCCGCTTTTTCTCAGACCGACTGAATCAGGAGAGGACGTGGTTCTTATTCAAGAACTTTGGATTAACAGTAACAAAATCTATGACCTCAGAATAAAGGGGTATATATATATACTAATAAACTCAAGTACTTCTGGGAAAATCAGATCCTGCATTCTTGGAAAAAATAACTGTAATATTTCCCTACTCTCTCAATATGGTAATGGTGACAATACCCTGGGGGTTAGCAGCAGCCTATATGGATCGGGACAAGAGGTTCCGCCGGATAACCTGGGGGACCTTGTTCTCGAAACAGAAAAAAGGAAGATTGGTATGATACTCGATTGTGATGCAAATGCGCATTACACAATCTGGGGAAGCACAGATGTCAACGAAAGGAGCTAGCTATTTTTTTATTACTTATTCGAGAACCCACATTTATTACTAAAAATAGGCAGGAAGTTCTAGACGTAACCTCCGCCTCAGATAATATTTATTATATGGTCAGAGAATGGATGGTGAAGAGAGAATATTCATCTCTGACCATCGATATGTAACTCTTAACCTTAACGTTTACCCTGCTACCCGAAAAGCCTTTAGGACTCTCAGAAGGACGAACTGGAGCAAATATAGGGAAATGCTAACAGGTTTATTGCCGCCGGAGGCCAGCCGCCAGAGACAGTTTAAGAACTGAATTGCATGGTGGACGCTATCACTAGCGCCTGCAACCAGTACTTTAATGCTGCTTGTCCTATAGTTAAGTCCAGAGGCAAGCGAAAACCATGCATGGTGGTCCAAGTTCCTTTCATAAACAATTTACAAAATCTCAATATTAACAGAGTGCTACCACACAAAATGTAATCCATTTCAACCATTTAACAAACCGAATTTCATCATTAAATCCGAGACACTAAACTAAATTATTAAAACTAAACTGGTAAACGATAACTTGTCCATACAGTAAATTGTTATACGATAAATTGTGTCTACGATAAATTGTGTCTACGATAAATTGTTGTACGACAAACTGACAATCCTTCTTTGAACCGAAATTTTTATTATAACAGATTATTCTGCAATGCCTTTCGTTTGGTTACTAGGGAATCTTCTTGAATTTATTTTCTGTTTTCTTACTCTTTCATTGTTATATTCAATTAGCACTTTTTTATTTGCCTCAAAATATTTTTTTCAGCACCAAAAAATTATAAAAAAAAAGAAAAGTAATTCCAGTCTGTCTTTTGTTATTGTATCATGGGGAGAGATTTTAGTTTAACAATTTTTGTTGGAATATAAAACAAAAATGTGTATGATGCATAAATTTATAACATAAAAGTACAAAAATTTAATATTTTTTTTTGTGAGTGGAACTCATCACTGTGTACATATTAAATTAAATTTGTGAAGTGACAAAAGATTTAATGCATACATGATATGCGATTTCAATGAAAATTTTTTTATTACTGTCATTACATTTTAAGTATTTGTAGTGGAAATAAGAAAATGGCTTCGGGATGTATTGCTTTTAATATAATGAAGGTAGATGTTTTTCTTTTGTTGTTCTTATTTTTTATGACAGAACCAAATCAATTTTATAATCTTATTCAAACAAATTATGAATAAAGATGATTTAAATTTTATTAGAATATAAAATTTAGTTTATCTATTGCTCGAAATCTGTGTAATTATATTCCTTATGATTGTTGTAAACTGTTTTGTTTTAGTTGGTACATTTGGATTAAAAACTAAAAATTTGGCAATTATTTATAGAAATTGAATACAATAAAAACATTGATAACATAAAAAAAATGCATAGAAGCCTAGAATATTTTATTAACCGCAGATCGGAACATTTGTATACAGGTATGACCACACAGCTTAGGCTTTTAAGCCATGAAATTTAATTTTCGGGTCGGTGGTCTATGGCCTCTATATTCTTATAGTTCTGACAAGATACCCCTATTTTATGAAAGAATTCTATTTTTGAACAATTCACCAAATATTTTACAGACTAAAAATTTGGTATCTTCACCGGAATTTGAATTGACAAGAAATTTGAAAGAATGCACTTACATACATATTTGAAATCATCAACACAGAATTAGGAAATCTAAATACCATGACAAATTTCAGAATTACATAGATATATAATACCAAAAACTAAAGATTAGTTTAAAATTTAGAATTTCTGTTTGAAAAATTAGATCTGATGACTAGAACATGGAACAGAGAGATGTGCAATGAGCATGAAATCAAATTTAAGTGGACTTTTAGCTAGACCTTGATTAGGCTGGCAAAGCCTTGAAATAAAACCGCTTAGAGCAAATTCTTTGACCCAAGAACATATCAAGTCCGGTTTCCTCCATTAGGTTTAGGGAGTAATATTGATAATTTAATGTATTTCGTTCGAATTTTATCAGTCGGTTAAAGTGTTAAATTTTCTAACTATGACGGAATTTTAAAATATTTATTTTTATTTTAGTGGAAGTTTAATTTGACAAATAACTAGATACGTCGATATTTTACTAATGATTCTTTCTATCGATCACTTAAATTGGTAATTAAGATAATCACTTGAATTTTAATTTAGGTTTCGTGATCGTTCAGCACAAGTTGATTAACCGATTTCGTTTGGAAAGTGAATAGCTTCCTAGCTTTCGTAGTTGACAATCCTGAGTTTAATTCCCTAAAATAACCGTTGATTTTATTTCAATTTGTTTGTTTTTCAGATAAATGGCCTTGATGTAGCTACAGTTCAACATGACGAAATAGTTAGCATTCTGCTGGAATGCGATGAGCCGATTCTTGTCGAACTCGAAAGAAAAATGATCGGAAATTGTTCATCAAAACTTTCCACTCATGATTTAGAATTTCCAAGAGTTCATGTACTGTCCCAGACATCACAAACCGATAATTACAATGAACGAAGCAATTATTATTTATATGATGAGTCACCGAGCAGTGATCCACAAGATGGTAACATATTTGATGATTCCTTAGCTCCAGAAATTGATATTGAGGTAATAAATACATTTTTCGACGTGATTTTCATTTTAAATAAATTTAATTTAAATAGGAAGTAATTTTACAAAAGTCTGAGAGTAATGAAAGATTGGGACTAACAGTTAGTTATAGTTCAGGATCGGATGAAGCTGATACATTTACCGAAGTTTATATAAGTGACATAATACCAGATAGTGTTGCGGCGAGAGATGGTCGATTGCGTCAAGGCGATCAAATACTGCAAGTGAACGGACGTGATGTATCGAATAAGGAAGAAACTGAAAATCTTTTTGCCGAAAATCGAAAGGGTGTAACATTGTTGGTAAGCCGATGTCTATATGGCGAAACTGAATATTTAGAACACGACGATTGTTATTTAGCCGCGGAAAGTGCTACGAATAATTTTGATGAATTTAATAATTTCCAAACAAAAGCCTTAACCACGCCCGCATCAACCTCAACGAAATCAGTTGGTAAAATAAATCTGTTAAAAAATTCAATCGATCTGTTAATGTTTGACAATAAAAATATTCGCGATCACATTGAAACGGTTAATAATGAAATTTTAATGTTAGATTATCGTATGGAAAATTTGCTGAGGCCCAATCATTCCATAGACGCCGCCACCGAGTATCGACAACCGATTGACAATAAATTGATAAATAAAAATCAAATGGTACAAAAGAACTCGCCACAAAAACCAAAGTCACCAAAATCGCCATGTGATCAAAAACTACCAAATCATTTAAGTCAAATTAAATCAAAATTACTAGTCGATTCTGAAACGGAACATATATACGAAACAATACCGGAAGATGTTGACTCTGAACCGATATATTGTTATCCATGTCAAAATGATAATAAAAAAATTAAAATCGACCCGCCAAGAAATGATCCGGATTGGGATGGAAATGTTCAATTTGAATTAAATATGAACGAAACCATAAGTAATTCCAGATCGCTAACCTTATCGCTTGGTAAATCATTATCAAATAATTGGAAATGTAATAAAACGTCAAAAGATTCAAATCTGAATAATTCTATAAATAAGCGAATTAAAAATTCCGGAAATCATCCAACGACGCCGCCCGATATAAAAAGTAATTTAGACACAACTATTCATGCACATACAATGTACACAAATATGGAAAATTTACAACAAACCATGTTGCTACAACAAAGATTATTCCGACAAGCATTGAAGTATTCAAATTATATTCAAACCAATCAACCGCCCAGTAAACAGTTCGCTGCGCCAAATTTAAGTCAGTATCATTTCATTGGAAGTAAACAGGTAAGAGTTTTGTGACCACTCCCATTCAAATTTCAATACATATTTTAATTCCCCTCAAATTCGAATTACATTTTCAAGATGTACGGGGTTGTACAGCTCTTTAATTGTTGTTCCTGATTTAAGCAAAGGTACGCCTTCCTCAGTGATTCGCTTGTTATCTTTACCAGAGAAAGTTAACCTCTTAAAAAATTGGAGCACCCGTGTTCTCTTCATTTCTGCTGCCTTCTGTGAATTGGGGAGATTCAGATTTATTCACTACTTGGAGGCGTTAAGTTCATAGGTTCCCCTATTCTTGTGCCAAGATACATTTGTTTGCAAGTCTTCTGTGCGATATAGAGATTGTGAGATATAAAAGATATGTTGTCTACTTCTCTAAATTTTCAACATCGTAGACAATGCATTAAACAAGAGGCGGTCATTTAAAGAACCATTTAAATCCAGCGGCTATTCAGGATTTAGCATGCGTTTCTCCACCATAACTTTGGCTGGAATTTAATCCCGAATATTTAGAGACGATTCGTTAGTGGCACGGCAACTGCCTTCCAGATGCTAGAATATCATACATAATTTTTTTCTGCACTTTATTTTAGTTACTGCGCCAAAATGAAAATACAATATATCAACGGACGCAACAATTGGAAAATGAGAAAGTGAAATGGAAAGTAAAAAAGCGTCAAGATGGTACACGGTATATAGTTCGGCGTCCGATCCATCGATGCTTGTTAAAAGACCGTGCGAATAAAATTAATGAGGAACGAAACGAAATTACAACAGAAGATGATACAATATCGGAAGTCAAAATAGGACGCTATTGGACTAAAGAAGAACGTAAAAAGCATTTTGAGAAATCACGTGAACGGCGATACAGATTGAATGAAAATAACTTAATAAATTTAAGCAATAAACACGCACCACCGATTGGAGAAAATATCGAACATATCAAAGATACGACGGTTTATAAAAATCAAAATAAAAAAATAAATGTGATGAACGCCAGTCGAGAGACCGATTCATCTAGTAATATAAACCAAATTTTAGAACATCAAACAAAAAATAAAACAAACAATGTAAATGTAAATAGTAAATTAGTAGGAATTTTATCTGTTACTACCGTGTAATACCAAGTAATACGTAATATTGTTTTATATCGAAATAAATGAATACTCAGAAATACAAATATTTTTATGGATATAAGGGTCTACCAAAATAGTACACAAGAAAAATTGTTTTTTAATCAGTTTCACTTTGAAATCAATTTAACGCTATACAAATTCAAATCGCCTAAATTCAAGTTATAAGAATTATTTATCCAATTTGAATATTCATTGTGTTCATTATCATTGAATAAAAGTAGCTCAATCTAACATACGTCTATGTTATTGTATTATAGATTCGAAAGGACTATTAAAATTTTCAAATTCTCTCCTTATTCCTGTCTACTAAACAGGGTTGGTAAATAGTGCTGAAATTCGAATTTAAACTCATCTTTCTTTAAATAAATTCCAATACATATATTATAGACCTACTCACGTAAGCTTTTCTTTTCGAATTATACTCAAATTGTTTAGGGTAGAATTATGTTAGGTTAGAGTGGCCGTACCAAAGAACTATCATAGACACAGATTGGTCTGTAGCTGTACCACATCTAAACGTTATTTTTCACTACTCATTGAACCACCCTGAGAGATATCTCTTAAAACGATTTACTGCCCAGAGGATTTTCCATTTATTTACTATATAATTCGCAGGCCATCCAGCCCTGTCTATTTTAGGACGCAGTGGAGCCAGAGTCGAGCACCCTGGACAGTGTGTCTCTAATAGTAGCTCCAGAAATTATTCACCAATCGTAGTCCATGATCCTTCCGGTCGTTGTAGATAACTAGGGAAGGACGAACTTGAAGATAATACTTTACGTAGCCTAGTTGCCTCTGGATAACTCTGTATTGTACCATAGTAGCTCCAAGCTCAGAATACATTCATCACCCAAGAGGCCAAGAAGTAAACATCAAATATTAGGCAGTCATATAAAGCCTCTACATCAATGATTACCATATAATCTTCAAATGTGGGCTGATAACCTTACAGTCCACATTTATAACGCTAACGACTCCTGTGTACCTTGAGGCAATGGGAAACAAAGGAGGAAATAACATCGTTTCGTGTATTTTCTAGAACCTGAAATCGGAGCCATATCCATTTCGCATGCTAGTTTTTATAACAATTGTTGTGTGGATCAGAACAAACATTATTTTGTTGCCACTTTGTTATATTTGTTGCACTATATTGTGGATCATAAAATTTTAACTCCTGGCCATAAACATATGGAGTGCAACACCTTAAACTGACTATTGGTAGGTTAGCTGGCACTTGTTTCGTGGTCCTCATCCTTGTCCAAAATTCGCGCTTTTATTGATGATGCTGCATTGGCGATCGGGATCTAGCCTATCTCCATCTTAGTTACCGACGGTCCCGTGGGATATGATCCGTCTTCTCATATGCAGATCTTATTTTACAGCTACCTTCTATGGATTTTGGTGTCGGCCGTTCGACATTTGTGCTTTTATCCATATCCATTTGTCGTACTTTAACTGACGATTTGATAATGACACGCGCAGTCTCATTTAATAATGCACAACCGATGAGTTCAACGAAAGTCGCTTTATGTGACAATGCTACATCTTTGCGTATTTCAGTATTCCGTCAATGAATACTGCGTCCATCTTAATTCTGTCACATGTAATCGGGAGATGTGTTTGAACATGCTATTTGAACATAACCATTCCTGTAAAATTTCTACGAGCTTTTGATAGCAGCTCGTTAATTATAAGCGACACATTTCACATTTACATTCTGAAAAATCTGTGTATTTTAGCAAATTGAAAAATTCGATATAGCTAAATAATCTGGATGAAATAACGAACAACAAACAACCTGCTCAGATTCATTCATTTATTTTACTAAACACTAGCTTTTTATATTTCCAACCAAAAAAGCAGATCCATCTGAATGAAAATAAGGAACACAGCTTAATAAATTAAAACAATTATTATAATTTTAGTTATTTTTTATTTATAAATAATTTTTAAGAAAATTCTGCAGTTCCTCATAAATCGCCAAGCAGTGATCCACAAGATAGTACCATATTTGATGATCAGCTCCAGAAATTGATATTGAAGTAATAAATAAATTTTTCGTGGAGATTTTGAATAATCAATAATTCTATAAATAAGCGAATTCATATCGCCCCCCGATATAAAAATCTCTAGGCTACTCAACTATTTCCAAATCGAATTGCTTACCTATCGTGACCAAATCAAAATACATAAAAAGTCGTTACAACAATTTTAAAAAATTTATTTACAATTTGTTCATTTCACAATATAAAGTTTTTTTTACATAATTTAATCACAGATATATTTAGTATCCCGATAGGTATGTGCTCGGCTTCAATCCTTATATAAATATTTTTGATTTGTTAGCAATCGTTGCTTGTTTTATTATCACTTTCGTCCAGTTCTAACTTATCAAATTTCCAACCCCCTTGTCCATCAAATACAAGTTTATGTGTGTGAAATTTCCTATATATTAGTAAACAAAACAATTGATAAACGTACTGCTGTTACCAACATTCAACTTTGTGATAGAAAATTCATTCAATGCGGTCTGAGGCCGGGTTTATATAGAAAGCTTACATATGAACCGATTTCAGGTCGCTCAATTACACCGTCTGGGACTCTGGGCTAATACAGACACACAAAATACTCTTGGAAAACCATCTGAGTCAAGACACCAAAACGGATATATCCGCAAAAATGTCAAGTTAAAACTGTATAATTATTTATACTTTGTTTAAGAAACTAAAAACGTACGAACGCTTGATCGGTTTAACTCGGACATGTTCCCAGTGGCCCCAGCGAATAGGACAACCGAGGTCGAGTGTAATCGAAAACCTTGTTTAATTTTTTTGTGTTTGTTTCTTTAGTAATTTCCATAATCGTAATAAACTCTAAATTAAAATATCAAACAAAACATCTGTTGATTTGAGCGAAACCGCAAAAACAACAATCTTTTGACAAGTTGTAAAAAAATATTTAGGAGTTTCTATCAAACTGTTGAAATGAAATTTAAAAAGATGGTTTTCCTTAACAGGACAACTAGGTCATTTCTTAACAGGTTACAAAATATAAAATGTAATTCGTAAAAATAGTTTTCTCCTTCACTTTAACGAACACAAACTGAATAATAAAAAGTAAATATTTTGGAAAATGCGAACCAATTCTTTCTTTCCCGAAAAATGTATTTATTTCTAGTTTACTTCTTTGAATTAAAGGGACACTTGGAAGGAGAAAACATAATAAAAAACCATCCCCAAACTATGAAATTCTCAATATCCTCTTCAAATTTAAATGTTTTTTAATTTCAACAATTCTATAATTCTTTTGAAATTTTTAATGAAATAAAAGCGATCAAATCTTTTGGGTAGGACGTAAAATAAAATTTAATTTATAAAAAAAAACTTACCACAGAGACGGCCGATGAGTTATCGTCAATAGAGTGATTCCCATTTCCTTGACAGCCTGATAAATTACATTTTCGACATCCATTGATACAGCGCTGGTGCATTCATCCAGTAGGGCGTATAACGGTCGATGATAAAATAATCTTGCCATAGCCATACGTTGCTTTTCACCGCCCGATAATATATCCTTCCAATCTTTAATTTCATCAAAACTGTTCCGCATTACGATATGCTCGAGCGATACCATTTTTAAAATCGTGTTTAACTGTTTTTCGGTTATATTTTTTCGTTTCATATCGGCTCTGGTATCCGGATAAATAATCTGATCACGTAGACTACCGATTGACATATAAGGCCGCTGTGGTATATAAAACATCGCCGGTCGATTATCGGTCGGTTTGGGTAAATACAGTGTGCCATTATAAATTGGCCATAAACCGCTTATAATTCGAAATAAGCTCGATTTTCCACAACCATTTGGCCCCGTAATTAATAAATGCATCCCAGATTTAACAGTCAACGTTAAATTTGGCACAACAACATCACAATTTGGAGTCACAATTGGTACACAATCCAGATGTATAAACATTTTGGTGGGATCACGGATAAAAACAATTTTACCGATTGCAATCGGCTGGCCATTTTTATATTCAAGCATGCCGGCATCATTCGCCTT
Organism: Tipula unca; assembly: GCA_951394425.1. Lineage (NCBI taxonomy): Eukaryota > Metazoa > Arthropoda > Insecta > Diptera > Tipulidae > Tipula > Tipula unca. The sequence goes on along the minus strand of OX596383.1, from coordinate 19,824,380 downwards.
ATTTTTTGTGTCTAATGATTCGATCGCTACCTTAACATAATTCCCATTAGCCACCTCGGTGAATACTTTAAACATTTCAGCAACCCGATTTGTATATCCAGCTAGAGCAACGATCTCTTTATACGAGGACATTAAACGTTCAACAGCGTCAGCTCCCGAAATTAGTAAATTCCGTGCTGTGGTTAAATATTCCGTCCGATTACTAACCCGGTCATTAGTTGACAAAGTCGTCACCTCATTATTTGTTGTCAAAATTGGTAATGAAATCATTATCATTCCCATACCGGACCAGACATACTTCATAAAAAACTGTTCCAGCATGATAAACCACAGTTTTTGCTTAAAAATAATTTTCATCTGGTGCACAAATCGTTGATAGGATTGTCGCAATTGCATATATTCAACCTTGTGTCCACCATAAAATGCAATTTCTTCAGCATTGGTTATAATACGTGAATGTATATGACGTAAATACCCGTAACGATTTGCTTCTTCGGACACTAGCTGTCCAAATTTCGGCGATACAATTCGTAATATATAACCCGTTGTAACTATTACAATGATAGCCAGTGACGGACCTAAAAATATATTTGCTTTCATTTTTTGCGATGATCGCGCCATTGCCAAACCAATTAGCATTAAATCGAAACATGGCTTGGTTATGTGACTGTATAAATGGGCTAAGGTTGTTGAAAATACTGATATGTCATCTGTTAACCTAAACATGTGGTACAAGTAAATTTTAGTGATGATAATAATTAGGGACAAAAATTACATTAAAAATATAGTTACCGGTGTTCAGCATTCTCAATTCGGCTGTCTAAGTTTGATACACGGTAATATGTTTGATTTTTAAAATATAACGAATACGAATATTCCACCAGTCGAGTTCTGTAATAATACAATAAATTTTATTTAAAATAATAACAATAGAATTCGTGCTCTAAATACAAAAATACCAAATCTAAAATTCAAGCTAGAAAATGTTACCGTTTTTCTTCATTTTATTTAGAGATTCGTACATAAAATGTAAAACGGAATCCTTATGGTAATACCCCACTGATCAGACAAATTTTCCAAAATAATCATTTAAAAACAATGAAATGAAGACTTTGAAAATAATTGAAATTTTTTAAGCTTAAATGCAAATAATTACATAACAGACAAAATTTCACATATTTGCCCACCATTAAAAATCAAATTTAGAACTTGAACTCATCACTTCAAAGAACATGTTTTCATTCGGAAACACTCCAATTATTGTATTTGCTTGCTCAGTTTAAGCGTTTATTAATATTTGCTGGTATTAGCTTTTTAATGGGTATATCTGGACGACCCACCTATTTTAAGCGACTTCCGACTATTGAATTAGAAATTAACTTAAATTTTGTTGTAATCTTCGATATCGTTAATAATCGATATCGCCTGCTTACGTTTGTACATGTGTCGTTCTCTACACCGTGGAGGCATCGTCGCCTGCAACGACCTCTGCGCCTACCATATGGTGGCTCTCCTTTCAGAGATCGCTGCACAATTCGTTCCGGATCAGCACGCAGAACGTGCCCGAGCCAGCGTACTCGCTGAGATCTTACTTCATGTACAATATCGGGGATCTTCATCAGATCTCTGATCTCGACATTGTACAGAGCTCGGTAGGAACCATCTATTTCGCGTTTTGGGCCGTAAATCACACGCATGACTCTTCTCTCAAATGTTAGGAGCCATCTCTCGTACTCATCCGTCAGCGCCCAACTTTCACATCCAAACATAACAACGGGCCTGATCAACGCTTTGTAAAGCTTCAGCTTCAGGGCACTTGATAAGTGTGTAGATTTTAGCAGTGCCCCTAGAGGATACAAAGAACGACTGCCAGCCCCACTTTAATATCCTCACCCACACTGTTATCGTGAGTGATAAGAGAACCCAAATATTTGAACCTCCTCACTCCCTCAAACGCGTGGTGGCCACTACTAAAATCTGGTGTGCCATTGTCCCTAAAACCAGAGATCAGGTATTTCGTTTTGGACTCATTGATCTTAAGTCCAACTGAAGCTGAAAACTCTACAAGCGGATCAAGTATTTCTTTCACTCCGTTGCTATTCAGTCCAATCACGCATATGTCATCTGCATATGCAAGCACCTGATACTGGCGATATAAGAAGTTTTTTTTTTTTTTTTTTTAAAGGACTTGGCATAGACACTTTTTTGGTCCATAGCCTTACCTTACATTCACACAACATTCATTCAATCCATCCCATTCACACAAGTACAGTATACCATCTGCGCATTGCATAGCTCTATGTCACCCTGTACAGTGACATGGAAGATGGGTCGGCCCATGAGTTCTACATTCCAACAGAGGAGATAAATGTTTTCAATTTAATCACCGATCGTAATCGGGAGATGAAAAATCCCTTTTGCATCCCGCCTCTGTTGGGATTCGTACCCGGTACCTCCCGATCCAAACGACGCAGCTTTAACCACTGTGCTATTTGCTCGAATATAAGATGTTACGCTGCGGTGTTTTAGTTTTACGAAAGATGTACTCCAACATGAGATTAAAGAGTATCGGGGACAGAGCATCTCCCTGCCGAACACCCGAGTTAACTACAAAAATTGTCGATAGCCTGTTCTCAACTTTAACACAGCATTGAGACTGCGTCACTGTCATCCTACATAGTCGTACCAGTTTTGTTGGCATTCCTAGGTATTCCAGGGCAGACCACAAACTCTCTAGATTGATCGAGTGACTGATCGATTCGGACGAAATCCTCCTTGATAGTCCCTAAAACCCTACCAACCAAGCCCTCAGCTAGAGGAATGATTCTATCCAATACAATGTATGACAGTAACTTGTATGCTGTGCAAAGGAGAGCTATACCGCGATAATTCTCACACTTCAAGCGGTCTCCCTTCTTGAAGATGGGGCATATGCACTTTCCATTCGTCAGGCATAACTTCGGTTCGCCATACTAATCGAATAAGGTCGAAAAGACAGTTCCACAAAGTATCCCCTCCGAATATCAAGAGCTCTGAATAAATGCAGTCCACTCCAGGTGAGCGGTTTCGTTTCAATCTTTGCATGGCTTTAGTGAATTCCTCATGGGATGACTCCTCAGTGCAAATCTCCGCAGTCTATATAAGAGGTGGCTCAACAACAGTCTGTGACGCATGATGGACATCAAGCAGATCAGTAAAGTGTCCATGCGTCAAGTACTGCGTCGATGTTGACACAGAGGTTTCCATCCCGAATGGCGGTTGACTGTGCTCATTGCTGAGTTGTTGTACTTTCAGAACCTCGGCCTTCCACCATTCTCGCTGCTTCCGTCTACAAATTCGCTTAGCTGCCCTTTTTGCAAGAGCAGCCTTGTTTTTCCTCGCGATTGTGAGACGTTGTTGCACTTCATTATGGGCTATACTTTGTTGCTCAACTGCAAGACGACACTCGTCATCAAACCAATCATTCTTGGGTCTGACTTGCACTATACTTAAAGTCTGTTGAGCAGCACTGAAAACCGAAGTTTTCAGTACCTCCCAGACAGAGTTCACGCAGTCAGACTGGTAATTAGCTTCATTAATGTTGTCGCTGACAAGATCCTGATATCGTTTCTTTTGATCTTCATGTATCAGACCTTCACAGTCGAAACGTACCATGCGTTTCGCTGTGTTCCCAGACTTGTACGAAAACTTCCATCGTAGCTTTGCAGCGACCAAATGATGATCGCTGCCTACGTATTTGATTGCTGACCGATAAGTTCTCACATCCTGCACAACCTGAGCCCGTCCTTTAGAAACTAACACATGGTCAATGGCTGCGGGAAGTTCCGCGAGGATGTGTCCATGTCTCTAGATGTATGCGTTTGTGAGGGAAGAATGTGCTTGCTCCTCTAAGATCATGAGCAACCGCAAAGTACATCATTCTCTCACCATTATAGGTCACAGTTTCGTGTCGGGAGTACGGACCTATGTTTTCACACAAGTCGGTCTGATTTCTACCAGCTCTAGCATTAAAATCCCCAATTACCATTCTAACATCGTCTTCGGGTATAGATCCCATCAGATCGTCCAAGTCATTGTAAAATGAGTCTTTATCTTGGGGCTGGCTGACTTCTATGGGCGCATGTACACAAATTATCGACAGGTTGGCTAACTTCATGCGCAAGCGAAGCTTACACAATCGGTTATTGACTGCTTGGAAATCCAAAACAGCGTTCTTTACCTGCGGCCCAAGAAGAAATCCAGCTCCAAGATTTCCGAGGTCATCTCCACTGTAGAACAACGTATAGCCCTGAGATACATGGTCTCCACTTTTAGGCCAGCGAATTTCTTGAAGAGCAACGAGTTCCAGCTGATACTCCTTCATGCACGTGACTAGGCCCTCTAACGCTCCTGGTTTTCTCAGTGATTGCACGTTCTACGTGCCGATCTTAAATGTCGTGTCCGGGTACTTGAGCGGAGGTCCGGTGTTGTTTTGGCGGTATCCATTTTTCTTTTTGTTGACTTTATAAAGTTGATTTTTTTTACGGATGCGAGTCGTCAGCCCAGCGATCCAACCGTTTAGTCGCCTCCTACGACAAGCAAAGGATACTGTGGTGGTATTCTTGGGAAACATGTTGGTGCAATTTTGATTTACGAGACATGTGAGTGCCCCCCGACCACCATTCACCATATACGAGTATAATAGATATAGAAATAAAAAAAAACAAAGCATTGGATTAGGTACGCGTGGTTCACACAAATATTTTCCACTGACAAATATGATGTAATCACAGCTAATGCTAACTCAGATGGATTAAGCGTATTAAATTTAATATAAATGGATCAACAAAGTCAAATGTTAGGGTGCCTCAGCCGATTTTCGCAGAAACTACAAATGTTATAAACATCACAACTAGTCCAAGAGTTTAGAATGACAAAAATATTTTTGGGGAAGCCAAACTAAATATAATTTAGTCTCGTAAATTTTTACATTACGCACTCTTTCCCACTTGACTGATTACACAAATAAAACTACTAGTTGACCCGAGAGGCAATAAATGTATAAATTCCGAAATTCTAGTAGAAATATGTACTTACCGAAATGCTAATGCTAAAGTATTTTCTAAATATCGTATCATCGAATTGATAAATGTTGCCGGTATTGCAATCCCAAACCATTTTATTAGAATGAATGCAAATTTGCGAAATTCTTTTTGAACAATAAACCGAACAATAGCACCCTCCATTGTGGCCACATAAATACTTAAAAATGTTCGTGAAATAAGACATAATGTATGAATCAGAAGTAAACCAACTTCGAATGATATAAATTTCGGTATCATTATGTTGATAAGGAACTTAAGCTGATACAGAAATTCAAAATTTAATCCGGGAATTTTTTCCAAGCTCGTCTTTAAGATTTGTTTGATTTTATTGTCATCTTGGCTGGTCGATGTGCTCTCTCTGTTTTGTAAACTATTTAATAGTAAATCTTTGACAACATTAACATTATTTTCATTATTTGCAAATTTATACGTCAAATGGGGGTATATTAGTTTACCGGCATAAATTAAGGCAGCTACGCTTACAATCGATTTTGATAGAGCACCTCTTGGATACTTAACAGTATTCAATTTTTCGTTTAGAAATTTTGAGACCACCGACCTGAAAATTAAAAAAACAAATTGATTATTACATTTTCTAAATAACGATTGTTTAAATTTGATAAAATATCAGTGTGTGTAGATAATACCTCTTCAAGAGGGTCCTTACAAGCTGATTGTATACTAAAATTTTAATGTTTATAGTTCGCCCATAAAGTATATAAGTCTGGTTGCTGGAAAAGTTACGTAAATCGATTATTGTATAAGAAAAATTGGCAGAAATCTTACATAGGGTAAAATATTCGAACGACTATTTTAGGTTAAATTCGGAATTAATTTCGCTTTCGAATTCTAAATTGAAGTCTACTTCAAACAATCCAATTTTTATACAAAATCATAATCAAATTGAATTTCATGTTCTCAGCTTACATGTATGCCAAATTTACACCAAATTCTATATGTTTAACCTAAAATTATTAAATCCGAATATTAATTCTAACACAAAATAAAAACTGTTAGGCATATTTGAACTTTAAATTCACAATATACATAATTGGTATTCGGTGATAAGGCAAATTGTTAGGTTCATTAATATTAATGGTTCATAATTATTTACACGAGATCATGAGAACCAACTACGGTGTCAACAAACTCGTCAAAACGATTTGCAAAAAATCAAACAGAACTGTCCATTTGTTCCACTTTATCCAAACATACTTTAAGACATAGGCAAACATATCATTTTATTTTCATTTTTAAGTCTAAAAAGTTAATTTTCGTCATTGCGAATGCATTTAGCCAACCTGTTGATAATTGGAGTACACACGCTCACAGAAATCAGCCAGCCCCAAGATAAAGACTCATGTTAACAATGACTTGTGTGAAAATATAGATCCGTACTCCTGACACGAAATTGCGACCGATAATGATGAGAGAATCATGTACTTTGTAATTGCTCACGAGTCACAACTTTAGAGTAGAAAACACATTCTTCCCACACGTGGAATAATGAGATTCTGAAAGTAAATTGTTGGATTTTCTTACATGAAATATAACAACTTTCTTTTTTGAGATTTTTTGAGAATACCATTCAAAATTGAGAGTAAAATGATAAGCATACTTGAGTGCACCTTTATAGTAATACTTTGGAAATCAAAAAGTAGATCCCTCCAAAAGATTAGTGGACTGGCCTACTATGTTAGTACATATTGTGGTAGTTTTATCTGCGTTATTTTATAAGTTTTTTCCTCCCATTTAAGTTCAGTCAGTTAATTTTACTTTTCTGTATTTATTTTTCATGTTGAGTTAATTTTAATTATTGTGTGTATTTTTTATTTAATATTAGATACCTGGAAAATGAAGTTAACCGGTTGTGGAGAATACGAAAGAAGTGTTGAAAAACAAATTTTCGACGCGCACAATCGGGTAAATTGAAGAAAATAGATCCCGAATTTTTCTAGAATTGTGATTTAATTTTAAAGTTTAATTTATGGCGCTAATTTACCTAGAACAAAAATAAAAATTGGTGTCGATATTTAAATGCCATTAAATGCGTCTAAAATTAAATTAAAAATAGTGTAAATCTCCGCTATCGAAATTTACAAAATAACACTTACATTTTTTTTATTTTAGTAAATTGATTTGTAAACTTATCGATGTAAAATAGTTTTTAATTTAACTTTTAATTTCGCTTCTTATAAGCGAATTTTTATAAAAACGTGTATTAATCGCTAGATAATATTTTCCTGAACACGAACCCATATTTTTTTTTTTTTATTAAAACTGTTGGAACCTACAGGTTCCGCACTCAATGCCACAATGGATCTATCCTAACTCGCCTAAGCGCACTGCAGCCTTAGCAAACTCTAAAAGTTTGAACCAAGAGATGGATTATAACTGATCTACGTTCAAAGATCCGTACGAGAGCACTTGGGATCTGGCTTCGACAAAGGCCGGACAGCTGCAAAGGTAGTGGAGACAGTCGTCCACTTCCTCAAGGCATTCGTCACAAAGATCATCCTGAGCAAGTCCCATGCGTTGGAGATGAACCTTGAAACGTCCAAAGCCCGCGTAATAAGTGCAACCAAAATTCTGAGTTGGCTCTTTTTTAAGGATAACACATATTTAGTGACCCTCACGTTGGGTTCAATGATGAACCGTTTTGCCGTTCGACGGCTAGGAGTAGAACGCCACTTCTGTGCCAGTTCAAGTAAAGCGAACTTCCTAATAGCGTCCTTACCACCGTTGAAGGATAGAGGAATTGCTGGCTCGGGACCACAAAATTAACTGCGCGATCCAGCTTTCGCTAAAACGTCAACAAGCTCATTTCCTACAACGCCACAATTACCAGGCACCCACCTGACTCTTACTCTCGAATTAGAGCAAAGGAGATTTATGAAGTGTTTGCACTCTTTGACCAGTTTATATGTAGTCAAAGGGTTTTTAAGAGTATTGAGCACGGCTTTACTATTCATGCAGATAATAATATCCTTGCCTAAATCACTAAACTAAACGCCTCAATTGCACTATGAGTAAGTGCAATTAATTCAGCTTGAAAAACCGTGCAGTGTTTACCCAGACTACTCGAAAATCTGAGCCCATACTTTGGACAAAAGAAACCAAACCCTGCACTGACTCTGAACGAGAGCCATCCGCAAAAAAAACAATCGACTCGTACAACTGTCTATAGAAATCCTGAGAGCCACAGTTGTCTCGAGGGGAAACCGACGGAGAATGAATTGGTAAGTTAAATTCGGGCAATAGCCTGTCATTCACCATTTCAACCTCCGGAATATGTCACTTAACTTTATTAAAAATCTGTCTATGTCCCGTACACGTACCCATATATAATGTGCAAACATAGTTAACTATGTTGTGAAAAAAAAATGAAATCAATACCTAACTTTGTGTGTCCAAAAAACAATTTGTACAATACCCAGGTTTTGGTAAATTGAGTAAAGTAGAGCCTTAAGTCAGAATTAAGAATTTAATATTTTATAATTAATTTAAAGTTCATTATAATTGTACATTAGATTAATATGTATTACAAATTAACATAAAATATAAATATATTTAAAACAAATAATATTCAATACAAAACTACTTTTATTAACCGCCCGGACATGTTGGTAAATATGGTGAAGAAATATTTTACTAACGACTGCAGACTTGTTACCACATACATCCTAATGACATGTTGCGTAAGACAACGAACAGAATTTTTACCACATACATCCTAACAACACGTTACTAAAGACAATGAATAGACGTGTTAACACAGACATTGTAACATGTTAATAAAAACAACGAACCGACTTGTTACCGAAGATCACTAAGAGTCATGTTACCAAAGACAAGCTTCATCAGACAAGCCTTATGGTGGTGGTTGTCTTGTAAGACACGTTTGCTAGGTAGTTCAGAATTCTCTCGTGTACGATAATTTATAGCTCATTTTGTTTGGATAAAAATCAGTTTGTTTGTTTTGGACCTGTCAATATTATTTTCAGAGACTAGTTTGAATAATAAATGAGATCAGTAAACTTTAAAATAAGTAGACTAGATAATTAAGATAGATTAGCTAATACTAATACAGTAAAATTATGAACCGATCTTTGAACAAAGCTAAGAAATGAAGATTATGGTATACAAATATATACGATTCTCAATAAGTGGGCAACCAATTCCAGAGTTTGTTGAAACCAACGAAAACGTAAGGTTCCTGGACCACAGGTTGTGTAACACTGACTACACAAAACTCAAGTGGATTTTCTTCGATTTCAAAAGAACAAAATTAGCATGTGTACTATAAATATTAATTGAAGCAGCATAGTTAAACAAGAAAAGCGTATTTTTTACTATAAAGATAAAGCAAAAATTTAAAAATATACACTTTGGACTTCAATAAACTATTTACTAGTAAAAACATATCTAGCTTATGATTATTTTGCTTTACTATACTACACTAATTAATGCCAAAGTGTACTTTTGTACCAACAATGAATAACCTTCCACTAAATTACCGTCCCCGCACGCCCCTCTACATTGTCACTGCTCTCTAGGCAATCTTCTTGATAAATTAGCTCATGCGTGCTTTAATGTTTGTTCGGTTATTATGTTGGGTAAATTGTATGCAAGATATACAACGAAAATATGACATTTTGCAATTATCCTTCACCAGATTTACACACATCAAGTACATGTAAACTAAAACAATATTAAAATTTATATGCAACTTACATTATTTCTTTTGTATATTATCTTAGGAACGTTCTAAATAATAACAAATTTTAAGATACGTTTTTATCGCTCACTTCAATAATTGTAGTATACAAAGATTATAAACAAATCACACACAAACTGTTAAATACGCTTCAGTGGGCAATTTCTACGGATTGACTGAATTGTTTTGAATAGCTTAATATAAAATGTAATTACTTGACCACTAGAGCCATAATTACATCAATCAAGTACAATTTTTTTTAGTTTAACTAAACACAAACAAAAAAATGTAGTAGAACATAAATTAAAACTTGCATATAATCAATAAACTCCATATTATTACGGTTGTATTATATATGATATTAATTATTAACATTGGATCACAATATATACAAATTTTAATTAGATATATAAATTAATTATTAATCAATTTTTTGTTAATTTTATACTTTAAAAATGTATAAATTTTAAACGGAGCGTAATGTTTGCACGCTGTCACACTCGCCATTTTTTTAACCCAATTATCCAAAATTTGTTAGTACGAGAAACAGCAATTTAAAGAATGGATTTGGTATATTGGGGATTCGAGGTAGCACAGATTCCACATAGCGGAAAAATGTTGAATTTAAATTTCTATCACAATTTTATGTTGTTTTTTTTTTATTATAATAAGTCAATAATTATAAATAATTAAATAAAATTATTATAAATATTGTGACTATATACCTGAATACCAACCAGGTTCAATAGTGGCAAATGCGCAGACAAATGCAAATCATATTGGCATATTACTCCAGCAAGCTGAGATAGCAAAGCTTACAATAAAGAATGTACAATTAGACTTTTCTGAACAAGGCATAACTGAAAAATGTAGTTTCCTTTTTAGGTATGTTCTCTTATCTTTATCTTAGTTGGTTTTTGTTGTCCCATTAAAATTTTTTTTTATTTCTTTTGATTATTTCTGAGAAATCGAAAAACTTAAAATTCAGCGCTTTAAATGAGCTACGACTTCGGAAAAATTAATTTAATTTCACATGTACTAATAATAATAATAATAAAAAAATATTAAAGGCCATTACTAGCCATTTACTGAGTCAACAATTTGACTTCAACGGTTGCAATCCTGAGTATGGTCTTCATACTGTCTTAGACAATGCCAAGTCGTTCTCTACACCGTGGAGCCATCGTTGCCTGCAACGATCTATGCGCGTACCTCCTTTCAGAGATCGCTGCAAAATTCGTTCCGGATCAGCACGAAGAACGTGACCATTCATGACGTTAATATCCTCACTCACACTGTTATCGTGAGTGATAAGAGAGCTCAAATATTTGAATCTCTTCACTCCCTTAAACGTGTAGTGGCCACTACTAAAATCTGGTATGCCATTGTCCCTATAACCAAAGATCATATATATTGTTTTGGACTCATTGATCTGGGGTACAGCAGAAGCTGAAAACTCTACAAGCGGATCAAGTGTTTCCTTCACTCCCGTTGCATTTCATCTGCATATGCAAGTACATGATTGATCTGGCGAATTTTACGAAAGATCTACTCCAATATGAGATTAGAGAGATAACTGCAAAAATTCTCAATAGGCTGTTCATAACTTTAATACAGCAATGAGACTGCGTCACTGTCATTCTACACAATCCAACCATTTTTATTGGCACTCCTAGGTATTCCAGGGTTCATCACAAACATTACGTCAGTCACTCTACTACCTCGTCCACCGCCGTTTATATGTTTGTTGCATAACAACAAATATATAAACGGCAGTGGATGAGGTAGTAGAGTGATTGACGTAATCTTTGTGATGAACCCTGGAATACCTAGGAGTGCCAACAAAAATGGTACGATTGTGTAGAATGACAGTGACGCAGTCTCATTGCTGTATTAAAGTTAAGAACAGCCTATTGAGAATTTTTGCAGGTATCTTTCTAATCTCATATTGGAATCTTTTATACTTTCCAATTGAATTGAGAAACTTGGAAATTTCTAACAGAAGCTATTAGTTAAAATAAAAATGTCCCAACATTAACACCGTTAGAAACTTAACTGAACTGCATAGTGCCAGGTCGCAAACTTATGGAACCACAGTACAACGGAGACTCAAAATCAGTAGGTTCAAAACAAAATATCGACACAACAAAAATGTTAGCTCGATCTATAAGTTTTAGCCTACATTATCAGCATCTGTGAGATAACTATTTTTTTGTCAGCGAGGTTTTAGCGAAGATGTGTGACAACGTGATGCAGACTTAATTCAGGTGCGGCTATCAAACTTCATATGTTAAAATAATTAAAAAATTCATAAATAAATTCATATATTTAGCAACACTAATATAAATAAACGTTGTTACGTTTAAATTTTATATAAGAAATTGGTTTTATTATTATTTTTTTAAACCCTCCTTGGTCATATCGATAATCCGACTAATCATTATTTTGTCGTGATTGTTGGTATGTGCCTCTGAAAGTATACAGAAAAAAAACAATTGTAGCTAATATACTAATAAAGCACGTGATTTCAATCAATCTGTCCAAAAACTTCGATTTCAGATAGAGAAGCAAAGTAAATGATGCGAATTAATTCTATTATTAAATTATTAAAATAGTTTTAAAGGCCATTACTGGCCCCTTACTGAGTCAACAATTTGGCTCCAGCGGTTTCGATCCCGAGCATGGTCTTCATACTGTCTAAGATAATCTGAAGAGGCCAAGTCGTTCTCTACACCGTGGAGCCATCGTCGCCTGCAACGACCTCTGCGCCTACCATATGGTGGATCTCCTTTCAGAGATCGCTGCACAATTCGTTCCGGATCAGCACGCAGAACGGGCCCGAGCCAGCGTACTCGCTGAGATCTTACTTCATGTACAATATCGGGGATCTTCATCAGATCTCTGATCTCGATATTGTACAGAGCTCGGTAGGTACCATCTATTTCGCGTTTTGTGCCGTAAATCACACGCAGGAGTCTTCTTTCAAATGTTAGGAGCCATCTCTCGTACTCATCCGTCAGCGCCCAACTTTCACATTAAAACATAACAACGGGCCTGATCAACGCTTTGTAAAGCTTCAGCTTCAGGGCACTTGATAAGTGTTTAGATTTTAGCAGTGGCCTTAGAGGATACAAAGAACGACTGCCAGCCGCACTTTAATATCCTCACCCACACTGTTATCGTGAGTGATAAGAGAACCCAAATATTTGAACCTCCTCACTCCCTCAAACGTGTGGTGGCCACTACTAAAATCTGGTATGCCATTGTCCCTAAAACCAGAGATCATGTATTTCGTTTTGGACTCATTGATCCGAAGTCCAACTGAAGCTGAAAACTCCACAAGCGGATCAAGTATTTCTTTCACTCCGTTGCTATTCAGTCCAATCACGCATATATCATCTGCATATGCAAGCACCTGATTGGACTAGCGATATGAGATGTTACGCTGCGGTGTTTCAGTTTTACGAAAGATGTACTCCAACATGAGATTAACTGTGCGATTCTGACGTTAAAACTATTAAGAGTATCACAGCGAAGAGACTTTTTGGTAAAGATTTTTTTAAAGAGAATCTCTTAATTGGTATTCTGTTGGTAGTACTTTTAAAATTTCTCTTAAAAACTCTCCAAATATAATTCAAAAAAATTGGAGACTTGTCAGTTTGGTGTTTTTGTTTTTTAAAAGATTAATGTGAATTATATATCATTTGTCTCACAATCGCAAGGAAAAACAAGGCAGCTCTTGCAAGAAGGGCAGCTAAGCGGATTTGTAGACGGAAGAAGCGAGAATGGTGGAAGGCCGAGGTTCTGAAAGTACAACAACTCAGCAATGAGCGTAGTTCACGTAATTTCTTTAAAGGAATTACTGGATTGCACCATACTTTCAGGCCTTCGTCAACCGCCATTCGGGACCGGGATGGAAACCTCTGTGTCAACATCGACGCAGTACTTGACGCATGGAGTAGACACTTTACTGAGCTGCTTGATGTTCATCATGCGTCACAGACTGTTGTTGAGCCACCTCTAAAACAGTCTGCGGAGATTTGCACTGAGGAGCCATCCCATGAGGAATTCACTAAGGCCATGCAGAGAATGAAACGAAACCGCTCACCTGGGGTGGACTGCATTAATTCGGAGCTCTTGATATTCGGAGGGGATACTTTGTGGAACTGTCTTTTCGACCTTATTCGATTAGTATGGCGAACCGAAGTTATGCCTGATGAATGGAAAGTGGCCGCGATATGCCCCATCTTCAAGAAGGGAGACCGCTTGAAGTGTGAGAATTATCGCGGTATAGCTCTCCTTTGCACAGCATACAAGTTACTGTCATACATTTTATTGGATAGAGTCACTCCTCTGGCGGAGGGCTTGGTTGGTGACTATCAGGGAGGATTTCGTCCGAATCGATCAGTCACTGATCAGGTCTTTTCGCTGCGGATGATTCTATCTAAATATTATGAGACATCCATCTCCGTACATCAGGTTTTCCTGGATTTCCGGCAGGCCTACGACTCGATCAATCGAGAGAGTTTGTGGTCTGCCCTGGAATACCTAGGAATGCCAACAAAACTGGTACGACTGTGTAGGATGACAGTGACGCAGTCTCAATGCTGTGTTAAAGTTGAGAACAGGCTATCGACAATTTTTGCAGTTAACTCGGGTGTTCGGCAGGGAGATGCTCTGTCCCCGATACTCTTTAATCTCATGTTGGAGTACATCTTTCGTAAAACTGAAACACCTCAGCGCAACATCTTATATCGCCAGTCCAATCAAGTGCTTGCATATGCAGATGACATATGCGTGATTGGACTGAATAGCAACGGAGTGAAAGAAATACTTGATCCGCTTGTAGAGTTTTCAGCTTCTGTTGGACTCCAGATCAATGAGTCCAAAACGAAATACCTGATCTCTGGTTTTAGAGACAATGGCACACCAGATTTTAGTAGTGGCCACCACACGTTTGAGGGAGTGAGGGGGTTCAAATATTTGGGCTCTCTTATCACTCACGATAACAGTGTGGGTGAGGATATTAAAGTGCGGCTGGCAGCTGGCAGTCGTTCTTTATATCCTCTAAGGCCACTGCTAAACTCTAAACACTTATCAAGTGCCGTGAAGCTGAAGCTTTACAAAGCGTTGATCAGGCCCGTTGTTATGTTTGGATGTGAAAGTTGGGCGCTGACGGATGAGTACGAGAGATGGCTCCTTACATTTGAGAGAAGAATCATGCGTGTGATTTACGGCCCTAAACGCGAAATAGATGGTACATACCGAGCTCTGTACAATTTCGAGATCAGAGATCTGATGAAGATCCCCGATATTGTACATGAAGTTAGATCTCAGCGAGTACGCTGGCTCGGTCACGTTCTGCGTGCTGATCCGGAACGAATTGTGCAGCGATCTCTGAAAGGAGAGCCACCATATGGTAGGCGCAGAGGTCGTTGCAGGCGACGATGGCTCCACGATGTAGAGAACGACTTGGCCTCTTCAGATTGTCTAAGACAGTATGAAGACCAAGCTCAGGATCGAAACCGTTGGAGCCAGATTGTTGATTCAGTAAGGGGCCAGTAATGGCCTTTAACACTGTTATTATTATTATTATTATATATCATTTGTATAAAGTAAGTAATTTGATAACTATATAATTTCATAAAGTAATTTCAAAGTAATTTCATAATTAGATGGAAAATATACGTCAAATACGTTCATCCCGAACAACTACGGAGCAGCTTGAGACGTATTTATGTTTTCTAGAGGAAAACAGACAATTCAATGCCGGAAAGAATACTCCGGAAAATAATAAATATTTGGAGGAGAAATGGGAAGAGTTAGCTGGCAAACTAAATTCTTTAAAAGGCCCACTAAAAAATGCTAAAGAGTGGAAAACGGTAAGAAATTTTTTATTTGAAAGCGATATAGTTTTTTATGATATATTTTGATATTTTTTCAGTCTCTCACACATTGGAAATACCAGGTGAAGTCCAGAGCCCAGAAAATTAGGGAACAAATTTTATTAACTGGTGGAGGAGAACTGTCAACTACATCGATGTCTGGCATCGAAGAACGAGCCCTTAATTTATTCGGGATTGTCACGGTTCGGGGAGATGACGCCGTACCTATTATGGGATTTGCAGTAAGTAACTTCTTATATGAACTATAATTAAGAATTCCTTTTAATCAATTTTAGAACATAAACCAAACGAGAGCTGAGGAAAATGCTGTGGTGGATTCTAGTTTGGCAGTGACAACTCACCCCGTTATACCAATCAACCTCGTGGTGGAATCAACGAACATCATAGATGCAATACAAACCAGCCCTATTGCGGGACCTTCTACCGTACACAGACCACGCAAACGCCATTATAGTAATTCGTCTTCTGCCATTTCGGAATGTGTGGGTAAAATCGAGAGATTGGCGGAAGATCGAATTAAGCAGGACAAAGAAATGGCGGAACGACGTTTATCCATTGACCAACAAAATGCGGATGCCATGACAAAGATGGCAGAAGCCTTATTTATTATTGCCAAACACATACAAAATAAATAAAATAGACACATAAATTTTTTTGTTATAAAATATATTTAATCCAATTCTTTTAATTTTATACCCTTAACAATTCTTATTATAATGTATTAATATATTCATTTCGCATTCGTCGACCCTCATTTAAATAATTCGTGACGACACTATGTTCGTGTTCGAATTCACCTTCGTCTGCGTCATACGTTATGGCTTCATCTTCTAACTCGTGATTGATCCCAGAGTTTAGAAGCATATTATGCAGAATAATACACGTATATATAATTTTTGCGGCTTTATCCGGGGCGTAATGCAGTGTTCGGCATTTATTCAAACATCTAAACCGATTTTTTAAAACACCAAAAGCTCGTTCAACGGTGTTTCGTGCTTTCATTTGAATTTTGTTGAATTTTTCTTCTTGCAAGCTGGCTGGTTGAGAGAATGGTGTTAACAGCCAGGGTTCTAATGGGTAACCGCTATCTCCAACCAACCAATTATATGTACAGCTATTGTGTTGTTGAATCAGGTGAATTCTGGCCGGTGTTGTTGTCCATATAGCTGAATCATGGACACTGCCAGGATATTTAGCGTTGACTGACAGAAATTTTAGATTTGAATCTACAATCTACAAAAAGTGATTTAGAATATATCAGTATTTATATTATTTTTTACACTTTTATGTGTTTTTATTTTACCGCTTCCACATTAATGCTATAGTACCCCTTTCTGTTCATGTAAAGTCTTGCTGGTCGTTCAGGATCATATATCGGTGGAGCTACAATGCCAACATGGGTACAGTCGATAGCCCCAATCACACCTTTAATACCAAACTTGGTGTAAAATCTGTAATATGTAATTATTTGTTAAAGTTTTATATATGTAAATTATGTGTATATTAAAAACTGTTTTACCCTTCTTTAATAGCATTCTTTTGTTCCTGATCCTCACAAAATTGAATATTATTGCCATATTAGAGACCATCAGTTCGCATATGTATGTAATATTCCGCGATACGCTCGGCTGACTCATCGGAAGCAGATAATTCGATGCTATACTTTTTTGGTAGCAACCATGACCCAAAAAATGTTGAGTTGACAAAACCTGCACCATAATTGTTTGGTTTATTCCGGGAAATTGATATCTTTAAAATAATACTAACCCGCAATGCAAATGGAATATCCGACGTCTCTGCGTTATGCTGCTCCAATTTCTCGATTAACTCCATAGCTAACAGTTTTGAAATGCGAAAAAATTCTCGAAAAACGTTTTCCTCAACGTCGAAGGGATTAGTTGTATCCCGTAGATATCGGAGATGTTGTCTGCGCTTTTCTCTAAGGAAACAAATATGTATATTATTCAGTAATATAATATCAACTCGAACAAAAACAAACCCGCCTGTCTTCCTCGCGTAGTAAAACCGTTAAAACTTGCAACAATATATCCATTTGAAGAAAATACACTGGACAATCAAAATACAATATTATCAACTAGATATTTATTTAAAATAATAATAATTGAATTTATCTTTAATAATAAAATATTGTACAAAAAAATTCAAATTGTAGGTTATGTTTTTAGAGAAAACAACTAACAACAAAATGTTTTATTTTATATCCACAAAATATAAATACATAATTAATTTTTTCAATTTTATTACTAATATACATATAAAAGTGAAACTAACCAGATTATTTATTTATTCAGATAAAATTACTATTTATTAAATTATTTATATATTTCCAAATATATTTCACTATATTTCACCGTAAACACAAACACACTTTACAATAAACGTCAAAGTTATGATGCTTATTACCACCTATTTGAGTACTTCTTAGCTAAGAGATTTTTTAAGAGAATGTCACAACTATGAGTATATGCAGAATCGCCAAATTGTCTTATCGAAGAGAAATCTCTTAACTAAGAGATATTTTATAGTTAAGACCTCTGTGAGTATACGTCAGAATCGCACAGTAAAGAATATCGGGGACAGAGCATCTCCGCCGAACACCCGAGTTAACTACAAAAATTGTCGATAGCCTGTTCTCAACTTTAACACAGCATTGAGACTGCGTCACTGTCATCCTACATAGTCGTACCAGTTTTGTTGGCATTCCTAGGTATTCCAGGGCAGACCACAAACTCTCTCGATTGATCGAGTCATAGGCCTCTCGGAAATCCAGGAACACCTGATGTACGGGGATGGATGTCTCATAATATTTAGATAGAATCATCCGCAGCGAAAAGACCTGATCGGTGACTGATCGATTCGGACGAAATCCTCCTTGATAGTCAAAAACCAAGCCCTCCGCTAGAGGAGTGATTCTATCCAATACAATGTATGACAGTAACTTGTATGCTGTGCAAAGGAGAGCTATACCGGGATAATTCTCACACTTCAAGCGGTCTCAAATCTTGAAGGGAGGAGGAATCGTAGGAATCCTAGCTCAACATATATCACTCAATCAGCATGGGTTTATGCCTAGAAGATCTACATCTACTAACCTTGTTGAATTTACCAACAAAGTTATTAATGAAATTGAAAACCGCAACCAAGTAGACGTAGTGTTTACTGATTTTAGTAAAGCATTTGACTCAATCTGCCATCACAAGGCTCTAGAAAGTCTTTAAAACTTTGGCTTTGCATCCAACTTCATTAAATGGTTCAGCTCATATTTGTCTAGTCGCGTACAATATGTGTCAATTGGAAGCGAAAAATCTAAAATAATTAAGGTAACGTCAGGAGTTCCTCAGGGTTCCCATATTGGACCATGGAGTTTTCTCGTTTTCAAAAATGGAATAACTGAAGTCATAAAATACTCTAGTCTTCTCATGTTCGCAGATGATGTAAAAATCTATGATACAATTAAAGATATACATGACACAAAAGTATTACAAGAAGACATCGAGAGATTCAGTGAATGGTGCCACAAAAATTCTTTGCTGTTGAATGTTGACAAATGTAAAGTAATGTCTTTTCATCGCAAGAGGAAACCGATTAACTTTGCTTATAGCGTTAATAATACGGAACTGCAAAGAGTTAAAGAAATAATCGATCTAGGTGTCACATTCGCTGAAAATATGAGTTTTAACAACCACATTGACAAATGCATTGCTAAAGCAAATTCTATGTTTGGTTTTGTTAAGCGTTGGACTGGTAAATTTACAAATTTGTCAACTTTATTTTCACTTTATTTTGCGTATATAAGATCGCAAGTTGAATACGCATCAGTAATTTGGAGCCCGTATTATGCTAACCACATCAAAAGGATTGAAAGCATTCAAAAGAAATTTATGATCTTCATTTTAAAGAAAACTGACTGGGACTATCAACGTAGCTTACCGTTTCATGAGAATATAGCCCGCCTTCCACCATACACGACAAGATGTTTAGAGTATAAAATTTGCACTCTGGAAAATAGACGCTTATTTTTAGACTCAGCTTTCATCGGTAACATCCTGCTTGGTTTTATTGATTCTCCCTACATATTGGAAAATACAGCTATCCATGTTCCAATCAAATCGCTGCGAAACCATCGGTTTTTGGAGATAGTACGCCACTCAACTAATTATGGTGAAAATTGTCTGGTAACAACTTTTCAGTTTATTTTTTTTAAAAAATATACTTTTTCAATCTAATTTTTTTGTCAACTTCTAATCTGAACTACTTAACTTTTAATTTTTAAAATTGTAAAATTTAAATTTTTTAATCTTGTGTGTAATAATCAATACTGAATTGATTATTTTTTTGTATATGAAATCATACTTGTAATGTACTAAATCAATTTCTTTAATATAAATAAATAAATAAATAAAATATGGGGCATATCGCAGCCACTTTCCATTCGCCATGCATAACTTCGGTTCGCCATACTAATCGAATAAGGTCGAAAAGACAGTTCCACTAAGTATCCCCTCCGAATATCAAGAGCTCCGAATTAATGCAGTCCACTCCAGGTGCACGGTTTCGTTTCAATCTCTGCATGGCTTTAGTGAATTCCTCATGGTGTAAATCTCCGCAGTCTGTATTAGAGGTGGCTCAACAACAGTCTGTGACGCATGATGGACATCAAGCAGGTCAGTAAAGTGTCCACTCCATGCGTCAAGTACTGCGTCGATGTTGACACAGAGGTGTCCATCCCGGTCCCGAATGGCGGTTGACGTGGGCCTAAAAGTATGGTGCAGTCCAGTAATTCCTTTAAAGAAATTACGCGAACTGGGCTCATTGCTGAGTTGTTGTACTTTCAGAACCTCGGCCTTCCACCATTCTCGCTTCTTCCGTCTACAAATCCGCTTAGCTGCCCTTCTTTCAAGAGCAGCCTTGTTTTTCCTCGCGATTGTGAGACGTTGTTGCACTTCATTATGGGCTATATTTTGTTGCTCAACTGCAAGACGACATTCGTCATCAAACCAATCATTCTTGGGTCTGACTTTCACTATACCTAAAGTCTGTTGAGCAGCACTGACAACCGAAGTTTTCAGTACCTCCCAGACAGAGTTTACGCAGTCAGACTGGTAATTAGCTTCACTAATGTTGTCGCTGACAAGATCCTGCATATCGTTTCTTTTGATCTTCATTTATCACAGTCGAAACGTACCATGCGTTTCGATGTGAAATTAATTCTAT
>OX596383.1:18937512-19161744 GCA_951394425.1 Tipula unca | reverse complement strand
AGTAATGAAACAAAAAAAAAACAAATTTATTTTATTTATTATTTATTTTTATAATATTTTTATAATTTGTTCTTTCTACTATGAGCTAGATCTTAAAACTAAACTTAATTATATTTTCTTAAACTAAATAACCTGTTGTTGTTGTTATTATTATTGAGACTTGCAACGATGCATTCTTCATGTAGTGCAACGAACTGGTGTCATCGCGTTATCAATTATTTGTTGTTTAGCATTTCTCATATGACACCTTGCTTGTGTCGAATAGAATGTGGGAACTGTCTACTCAGCCAATTATGGGAATATAACTCCTCCCGGGGGTGAAGGAAGGGCGTCCTCGTCCTTTAGTTTAATTCCAGCATTTTCTAATGAGTTTGAATGTGAAGCATTCTGTTGATTACTTGGTGTTGTTGTCCGAAGTGTATCTTAATTTTCCAGGTCAATGTTTACTATTGTTCCTCGTTTTTGGATGCCAAAATACAGAAATCCTATTATTATGGAAATTGATGATAGTGATATTCCGCCTGATAGTGACCACATCCAATTTTGGTGTTCCGTTTGCTTTAAATGTATGTCTTGTATTTGTTTCCTGTTTTGGATGTTTTGTTCGTTTATTAATTCGACGTCGATTGTTTTAATTAGTTGCCGATTTATTTGCAAATTATGGAGTGCTCCTTGGATTTCTTGAGTTTCGGTTTTAATTTCGTATGACTCAAATTTTTTTTCTTTGAATAAGATAGTGCAATTCCAAAATGTTATGAGGAATGTTATGTTCGGCCCGCAATTTGATGACAGTATCTCTCCTTTGGAATTATCTATGAGAATTTTATCCTCTGTAATAAGGTGTGTTGTTGTTTCGATTTTTGATGTTACATTGCAATTACTTTTGGTCCCCATTATCAGAGGTTTAATGCAGTCATCTTGAAACTCTTGTATCTCCGAGTGTTTCTGTACGAAACTTTTGTGATAGGTGGTTGTATACAGTTTTTGTTTCGCCTTGACTAGATATTGGGGGTAGTTTCTTATTACTGTGTTGTTGATAGTTAGTGGTGTAATCATCATTATTGTAGAGTCATCTTCTTCTAATTTTGGCACTTGTAATATGTACAAGAGTGTTTCATCATTCATTGCTACTTTCGGGATTACATATTGAAGTGCTTCGTCTGGTAATGATATGTCTACACCTTGGTTGACTAGTAGATCTTTGATTGATATGATCTCTTTAAGTGAAAGGATTTTGCTGCTTGATAATTCGATTTTAGTTCTGAGTACTGCGTCCTGGATATCTTCTAAAATGTTGTTTACGGTGTCTATGTTGATGATTATGGTAATCATTTCTATTTCGGTAAGTATTACTCTATTTGCCATTGTGCTATTCGTTATTGCCCTATTTACTGTTTCTGTTATAAGGCGTATTCTCTCATTGACTTGTTTGTTTACGCGGAATTGTTGGTTGTTGCTGTCTATTAGATCGTTGATTGTTGTATTTATCATTCTCAAGTCTTCTGCATCTGGACTGCCTGCCAGCCACTTCCATGCCGACCCTAGTGTGTCCCAACGTTTATGTCTTGCATGTCGTTGTGGTTTTAGTTGATGAACATTATTAAGCAGTTTTCTATACTTTTGTTCTATTATACCATATAATTCTAACTTATTATTTAATTTACTAATAACTAGTTTGTTAAACGATTTTATTGTTAATTCTAGGTTAGTTAAATTTATAGGATGAATAATTTTTATGTTTCCTATTTGAACCTTACATTTATTATTTTTTATAAGTAATATGGGGTCATCGTTTAAATTCTTAATTTCTAACATTTTTGCATTACTAAGATACATTATAATAATTAAGACATACATTCTTGGTATGTATTAAAAACATTTTTCTGAAAATAACAAAAAAAAATTTAATATTTTACAATCAATTTTATTTAATTCTTTTAATTTTATTTTTATTTCTTTTTATTTTCCTATTCGTTTCAAAAGTTTTTAATTTTACATTTTTAATTTCTGTTTCGACCCCTCTTGGTTGTGTTTTTGTCCTAATATTTGGTTTCAGAAACACCGTTTGATTTTCTGCCAAATTTGGTGGATCTTCTTTCTTATTATTTTGTTTTAACATTTTATTTTTGGTTGTTTCTAGTTTACTGTTTACACTTTGGAATATTTTGTGGGCATGTTCCTGAATTTCTTCTGGGTTTATAATATTATTTTGGTTGAATATGATCTCATTCGGCGTGAAGCCCGTAGCTGAGTGTATCGAATTATTGTACAATGCAACACATAATTCTATGGCAGTATTCATATCGGAATTTGGGAATTTGAGTTTATTTGTATTGAATATTTCTATAATAGTTGCATGAGTCTTTTCTACTTGCCCGTTTGATTCTGATGACGATGCATATTCTAATTTAACGTTAAGTTTGGCTAAATATTCTCTGAACTGTGTCGATTGGAACGTGGTCTCGTGATCTGAGACAATGATGTTTGGTATTCCGTATAGTGTAAAATATTTAGTTAGAGCTCCTGTTGTATCCACTAGATTTTTAGAATTGATTGCCACCATTTGTAGGTGTTTTGAAAAAGAGTCTATTATAGATAGAAAGCTGGCTTTGTTCATGCTAAAGATGTCGATGTGGATCCTTTCGAGTGGTTTTTTTGTTATAGGCCTAGGAGATATTTTGATGTTATAAGGCTTTCTGTCATACTTATGTGTGTTGCAAATATGACAGGTGTTGACAAAATTTTTAATCTTTCTGGCCATGTTTGGAAAGAAATATGATCTCCTAATTTGATTTTCTATTTCAGTAATTCCTCTGTGGCCTCTATCGTGCTCTTTTCTTATTATTGCCATTTGCCTATCTTCGTTCGTAACGTCTTCGATTATTTTTGTCACGAAAACAAAATGGCCGACTTGCGAAAAGTTTTCCCTAAAAGATTCTTGAATCTTTTGATATAATATTTCTGGTGATAAAATCGCTGATTGTCTACCATTGTGGTAAAGTTTTATGTAGTTCGTTATCTCTTCTTTATCGAATGATTCTTTAGATATTATTATTCTTTTAAAATTTGGAACAATGTCTTCGGTAATTATTGTCTCTAGGTGGGAAATTTTTAAAATGATTTGATTTCTGAAATAATTAATTGGACGTTCCGAAATGTGTATGAAATAGTCATCTGATGTGTCTGCGGAGTGCACTGTTTCTCCGTTGCTTGACTCTGTGTCTATGATTTGAAGTTTGTTCTCTGGGTTTTGGTTCGTTTCTCCACGTGAAGTGTCATTATTTGTTTCATTGGAGTGTAGAGTGTAAATTTTGTACCGTAAAGGTAGGGTTGGTATTTCTTTATGGACCATATGATGGCCAATGCTTCTTTCTCGTTTGTTGTGTAGTTAGCTTCGGTTGCATTTAATGTTCGGGACGCAAAGGCAATCGGTCTTTCCACCTTATTTTGTATTTGTGATAGAACTGCGCCTAATGCGTGGTCTGATGCGTCCGTGGTCAGTATAAATGATTTTGTAAAGTCTGGATATGCCAATATCTGATCTGTGGCTAAAATGTTCTTCAAAGTCTCAAATGATTTTATATATTCTGGGTCTTTTGTATTCAGAGTGTTATCTTTTTTTAGGTATTTTGTCATGGGCTTTGTAATTTTTTAATAGTCTTTTATGAAACGCCTATAATACCCTGATAGACCGAGGGATTGTTTTATTTTCTTCTGTGTTCTTGGTATTGGCCATTCTAGGATTTTTTGGACTTTGTCAGGGTTTGGTTTGACACCGTCCTGAGTTATAACATGGCCTAAAAACTCAGTTTCTCTTTTAAGAAACTCGCACTTGTCTAACTGAATTTTGAGGTTGAAATGTGACAAACGTTTCAATACTTTACATAAATTTTCTATGTGATCCTTTAAGTTCATTCCTATTATAATTATATCGTCTAGATATACATAACATACTTTCCCTATTAGGTCCTGCAAGACATTGTTCATTGCAATTTTGAGAAATATACTGATTTTCCGAGGTTATCTAAGATTTCCTCGATTTGTGGAATGGGGAACTTATCGTTCACTGTCTTCTCGTTTAGTTTGCGGTAGTCTATTACTACTCTGATTTTTCGTTTCCCTGAGGCGTCCAATTTTTTGGGAACAACCCAGATGGATGAAGAGTAGGAACTGTTTGAATGTTTTATTATACCGCCGTCTAGCATCTCTTGGATCTGTTCCACCACATCTTTTTTGAAACTATGTGGATATCGATACGTCTTGGTATAGACTGGATTCTCATCCTTCGTGACTATGCGATGCTTTATTGCTGTTGTTGACGACAGTTTTTCGTCCTGTCTCAACAATACTTCCTGATTTTCGAATATAGTGTTAATTATTGCTGTTTTTTCATTTTCGTTCAGGTGTTCCGTCCTGATAAGCTGGGTAATGATCGATTTTCCGATTTCCCTATTAGTGTCTACTGAGATAGGTTTTAAGGTTTCGTAATTGTTTACTTCTAGTTCCAACTTTGGTAGTTCTTTGGGAGGTTCGGGGTCGTTTGTAAGAATCCTTACTGTGGTTTTGAAGTGTTTTGCTTTGTATAAGCCAGGCTGAACCGCAATATTTTTATTTAGCTTTTCGTATCCTGATACCACCCATTCGCCATTTTTTGATGTATCAAAGGTTACTGTGTGATTATAAAAGTATTCTGTTGGGTAATAACGATGGAACTTGAAGATTACTTTATCCAATGTTATTGTTTGTTTTTCGAAATCAATTTTTGCATTGGTTTCGGCCATGTATTCTGAGCCCAGAATTCCGTCGAAAAATTTGTGGAAGTCTAGTTCATGGTATGTTTGTATGGGTAGTTTTTGATTTAGTAAGTTTATTTTACATTTTCGGTTTACCGTGTGGGTACCTAATATGTTTTTTACTGTTGTTTTGTGAGGTTCTATTACATTTTTGGGTGCTATTCCGGGTTTTAGTATGTTTTTATTAGCACCGGTATCTATTAATAGATTAATGGTTTTATTTGATATTTTATTTTGGGATTTAATGTAAGGGAGAAAATTTAACCGTCCGATTCTGAATCGTGGGCCTGCCAAAAATTTTCGTTTTCAGGTTTAAGATCTGAATTGTTTTCTAGATTTAATTCCTGATTTTCTATTTGGTTAGTATCCGTTAGTGTTTCATGGTTGTTGATGATCTTTTTATTAAAAGAACGTCTGGATCGCATGGAGAGATCGACTTCCGTGGGGGTTACCTCGGTTTTTTCTTGTACCGGCCAGTTTTGTTTTCAAATTGAGGATTTACAGAATTAGAATTAAAATTATCTTTTTTCTGTGAAAAGTGGGTATTTTTGTTACGGATATCGTTTTTTCTTGAGTTTGCTATTATGTTCTCATGAGAACTGAATTTGCATAGAAATGCATAAGCTTCTATATTTTTTGGTTTCGCTGCTTGTGCGTAGCCAAAGTATGGTTTCTTTAAGCCGGAAATAAAAGCGGCTAATGCATCTTCTTCGATGAAGCTGCTAATCGCTTGCCATGAACCATTGTAAATAGGGTTCTGTCTGGCCAACGATTTGATATTTTGTGTAATTTCTTTAGTTTTATTGAAGAAGGTATGTATAGACATGTTTTCTTCTTGTTTATTTCCCCAAAGTTGGGCTTTATAATAGAGTAGCTCCTGTTTATCGCCCAGGGCTTCGAGTAGTATTTGCCGGATTTCTATGAAATTTTCTGGGTCGCCTGCAAGACATAATATGTCTTTGCCTTTCCCTTCAATTTTATTTTTAACCGCTTGCACATTGGTACATTTTAAATTGTTGGGGTTCGACCATTCCTTCGAACATTATTAGTGTTTCCTCGGCCGTCTTTAGCCATGAGGTCACTTGTTTTTTGTTTCAATCAAAAGTTGGAATAGATTTAATTGGATCTGGGATCCTAAATAAATCTAGTTGCGGATATGAACCGGAGCCGCAGTGTTTATCTTCGTTTTTTGGTTCAGGTTTACGAGTGCTTGGTCGTAGTAGACCTGTTTCTCGTTTAAATGTGTGAGTTGTTGGGTAATAATACCCAATTGGGCGGATATTTGATCCAAATTTGGTTCTGTCATTATTGGATAGGTTTCTATTTCTATGAGATCTAAGTTTCTATTTTTATCGAAGATCTCGATAGATTTCTGCCTTCTCCGATTAATTTCGCTATGTCGAGAAATTGTGGACAATTTTTTTTTTTGTTCGTTTTTCACGTTAAGTGACGGTTATTTTCTGTCTATCTTGTAGTGCAGAAAAGTGTGTGGTCGAATACTGTGTCTATCTTGTAGTGCACGGTATCGAACTTATCTAATCTATTTTGTAGTTTTAGATAAGGGAGGTAAAGGAAAGTTCCTCTCTTTTTTTTTTTTATATAAATTAAAGAAATTAAAAATTCCTACCTTTCATCCAATGCACGGGACCGCATCTATCTTGTAGTGTGCGTTGTTTTATTGGTTGTTTTGAGTCGTGGAATAGGTTCTAAGAGAATTCTCGGTGAAGTGCGGCGGAACCTCGAGTCCTTACAGCGGTAATGTACCTGTAGCTGCAGAAGTCAAACACTTTTTGTAAAAAAAAAATTTTGACTTTTCACGCTATTGACGGATTCACTTTTGAATTAATGTTTAATTGTTAATTCTTGCACTGTTATTCACTTTCACTTTAACTTCTCTTAACCGTAAGGCTGTGCCAATTATAGGTTTCATAAGTAATGAAACAAAAAAAAAACAAATCTATTTTATTTATTATTTATTTTTATAATATTTTTATAATTTGTTCTTTCTACTATGAGCTAGATCTTAAAACTAAACTTAATTATATTTTCTTAAACTAAATAACCTGTTGTTGTTGTTATTATTATTGAGACTTGCAACGATGCATTCTTCATGTAGTGCAACGAACTGGTGTCATCGCGTTATCAATTATTTGTTGTTTAGCATTTCTCATATGACACCTTGCTTGTGTCGAATAGAATGTGGGAACTGTCTACTCAGCCAATTATGGTAATATAACTATATATATATATATATATATATATATATATATATATATATATATATATATATATATATATATATATATATATATATATATATATATGTATATATATATATATATATATATATATATATATATATATATATAGATATAGATATATCGTCATGCCGCCTTTTTGTATTGTAACGGCGTACATAATTACAACCGTTCCAAGGAGAGTTGGTTTAACTCCCCTGACTCTTAAGTAAAGCGCGGGAAAAGTACTGCAAGGTGAATGTAGGGGAAATGATATTTTACAATTCTCCGATATAAAAAGAGATCAAATTTGGATGCACGCGGTCAGTTTATTTGGAAAAGCAGTATTATTTTTTTGTGGTGATCTTAGTAGATCAATTGTGTGATAGTCAGTCAGTGAGTCTGGATGATAGTTAATAAAAGTTAGTTTGCTCGAGTGAGCTTAAAAAAAAAAAAAAAATTAATAATAAATATAATATATGTACCGTGATAATTTCTTATATTGTGTATGTGCAAAAAACAAAAGAAAGATGCAATTTTGAACCAAAAATAAAATTAGAATAAAAATTTTTGAGTATACATGGTTTAATTTATGATCCATTTTGTGATTTAAAAAAACTAAAAATTATAATTAAATAAAATCTAACATACAATGAAATAATGAAAATTATCGTTAAATTAGTTAATAAAATCCTAGTGTTAAGTTTAATTTAATATTATTGATATAACTAATTAACATGTGAAAAATGGCGGACTTTGTCTCATTAACGAAATAAGTGTTATAAATTAAAATAACCGCTCAATAAATAAAAACTATAAGTGTAAATGTGGTCGCTCTATAAAGTATACATAATAAAATAGAAACCTAAACTAATTTATTCAAATTCATATATACATACTCATATATTGTATGTGATAATATTTAAAAAACATAATTATTAGTGAGGTGACCACATGTAAATAAAAGCGGTAGTGTTATGCCAATAATGTAGTGTTATGTTTCAAGTGTTGTTTGAACTCAGAAATAAAAAATAAAAACAAAATATAACTGAAACATAGAAAAAAAAAATGATGAAATCTAGTGTTAAACAAAACATAAAAACAAGACACTATAATCAGCTGCTGTAAAAATATTAAGATAAGATTTATTTTGATTTTATTATATAATTATATTTAAGAGAATAATTTTTTTGTGACGATCTTATGGGCAATTATATATTTTTGTTAGAATTAATTCACTATATTTAAACAGTACATAAATAAAAAAAAAAATAATAATTTTTTTTATTCATGTACTTTGTAGACGTCTTTAGATATTAGGTACGTTAGTATTAAGTTAATTTTTCTTGTTAGCTCATTGTTTCAACTGATTTTTGTTTTTTTAAATCTCTTAAATATTATAATAAATAATATTAAATTCAGTAATTAATTCTATGCTCAACCTGTATAATTTTCAATTTATTTTCGTTCATTTCCACTTTTCTCTTTTGGTTCACATTTTCATTTTGTTCGTAAATTTTGCATTTTTTTTTAGAATGAGAGGCTAATAGCTTAGTCATAGGATGAGGTGGAGGGTTCGACGGTTATAGTTAATATGGTAAGTTGATCCTTGTCTGATTCAGACCATCAGTCTAAAGCAGGTCAGTTTTTTTTTATGAATGTTTGTCTGTTAGCGGTCTAGCAAGATTCACTTATGCTTCGGAAAATCCCACCCCTTAACCCTGAGCACTAGCCAGCCAGAGATGACCGCTCGGAAGCCTCTAAGTGAATAATGATTTTCGGTAACAGCTGATATCAAATATCAGTTCTGTTACAGATGGCGCCCAAATTTGGTACATTATGGCTTGCTTAGATATAATTCTGTTATTTGTCATTAAAGTTACTTCTAGTTTTAGCTCCGTTAATTTTCCGTTTTATTAATTTAGTTCTTTCAACTCCGTTAGTCTCATTTTAATTACAAAATTTCCGTATACACAACTGTAACCAGATTGTACATCTGTAGAATCAGTTGTTAATCATTCGGATTTCCTCTATCAAACAGTTCATCAGTTTATTGTTGTTTTGCTGTGGTGGTTCGATTTAATTGTGATGGCGTTACTTCCATTCTAATGGATGTTGATTGTAATGCTTAGTTTATAATTTTATCGGTTTATCATAATCATACATGTTACACATGCGCATTGGTTTCCACTAAAGTGTTGATTACTTTGCGGGTTCGCATGTAAGATAAGATTGTCTTATTGTAGCAAATGCATCCGTTATAATAACTTTCGTAGACTCATTTGTCGATTATTGTAAGACAGTTTTATTTAACTCCAATACCCAATTTGCACAAATGCTTCCCATACCAGATATGGTCGACTCATTTGCAAGCATCCAAATTTCGGTTTTATAATATTTGTTTTTTTTTTGTTACACAAGACATGGATCAACTTAGCATTAGACACATTAAAAACTACCGGGAGACGACTGTGATCGGAACCTTACTACCTCATCCTCTTGAAAATATATTATAGTTTTACAAATTGGTTTTTCATTTTAAGCATATCGTAACTAACATTAACGCATCCAGATTTGATTGATTTTGTTGTTGTGGTATTATTCTAATATTTATTTAAGTATTTTTTTTTGTTATACGTATTATTTATCATTGTCAATTTACAAAAGTATTCAACTTTCGTTGTGTGTGCGTAAATCGGGCAATTGAATTTATATATCATTTAATAATTAGTTAACTAGGCTTAATAATAAGATATAAAGATTGGAATTTCATTATTACTAATATCTATAGTTTAAGATGTAATTTTTGATATAGTTTTGATATAGATTTTAAGAAATAGTTTTGATAGTATTAACTATACCCTATAAATTTGTTTTGTTAATTTTATTATACTACGTGGTAAGAGTGAATTTAAAAGTTACCGTGTCTAAATCTTTATTTTTCAATCTTATACTTTATTAAATAAAATATTCATTTTAATCATGAATCTAGAACATCTAGAATTTGATGAATTTGAACTCGAATGTAATGTTCGTGATATCAAAGCTCCAAACGTTGGGGAACAATTAGAATGCCTAAAGCAAAGGATAGAGTTAGAAAATTTGCACCCAGTTTTAATTCCTAATCGTCCTCATAAACCAGCTCAGAAGAGTCCTAAAAGAGAAATCGAGAAAATTTCACTGAAGTTACATTTTCTGTATAACGACCTGCAAGATGCAGTTCGAGACGGTTGTAATGATACCCTTAATAAGCTACATTCGCGACTACTGCATATCCAAGGAAGATTGTTACGTTTAAAATATTCAAAATCTGTAATCAACCAAGTAACAGATACATTAGAGAAAGTATCTCAGTTAGTTAAATTTGTAGTTAACAATCTAACCAAAGAAGCAGCGCAACTTAATGAAAGTCTTCACGATCTTGAGCAAATTAAACTAAACGAAGTCGAAGATAACGTTGACGGCGATGAACTAAATTTATCTGATGGGTCTTCCATTGTTGAGTCTACGGTTATTCATGGCTCTGAAGGAAAGAAAATACAGATAAATGCTCCCCATGCCGCCACTACTTCAATGATAAAACAACCTCAAACAGTTAGCATTAATCAGTCTAAGCCCTACACTCAACCGGCTTTAGCCTCATGGCAAAACAACCCAGGTCAATGTTCGCCAAGCGCAGATCAATTTCCACATCTCTTGGATTTGCCTGATTCAAGAGATTCCTATAGACATTCAAATAAATCACTTTCAAAATGGGATATAATTTATAATGGTACTCCAAATGGCATTCATATTAAACGATTCCTAACTCGAGTAGAGCACTTGGCAAGGTCTGAAAATGTTTCAACTCAAAGATTAGTCACGGATCTCCATTACATTTTGAAAGGTAGTGCCAATGAATGGTACTGGACGTTCATAGAACGTAATCCTAATATTACGTGGGATAAGTTGAAAACCGAATTAAAGAAATGTTTTCAATGTCCACGGACGGATGAGGATATACGATCACGAATGGAAGCTCGAAAACAAAAATTTCGAGAAAATTTTTATGATTTTTATCACGATTTAATATCAATGAGCCTACAATTAGAAAATTCCCTCAGTGAACATGAACTTATTAGGATCATGCGGCGTAATATGAGAGCTGGATTACAAGATAAATTAGTAGATGTTACTATTGATAGCGTCGACGAACTTTTTAGAAAGTGTATTGCGTATGAAGATACATGGATCAGAACAGGATTTATGCCTGAGTTAATGTGTCAACCGCGTAAATTTATAAATGCGATAGACAGTGGTGAGCAGACATGGGATGAAGTGTTAAAATTTGATCCTTCCAATATACCGTCAACGTCACATTCGCTACCAAGCAGTCCTCAGCCATTTTCAACAAATTTGTCTGTTTTGACTCGTGATAGGGGCGAAGTACAATACAACAGACCCATGCATACTTCCAATTTTCGAGCAAACACTACCCCGAATCATAACCATAATTTAAACCCTGGGTTAAATGTAAATCGTCGGCCAGATTGGTCACTTACTTGTACTGGTTGTGGCACAAAAGGTTATCGTCAGGATTGTTGTTTCAAGTGTAATCCGCCTTCGGAAAACTGGAGAGCGGGGGTTCGGAATTCAAGAATTGCCAACCCCCAAGACAGCACTCGTGTAGAAGCAGCAAGCAATACCGACCCAGAATTGGCGCAACGTCAATACTAAGCGATACTCCTATTTCATCCAAAATAACAACACCAACGTATTCTTTGAAAGCATCTGCTTCGAGTAGATCCCATATCGCCAGACTAACCCGAAATAAACAATATTGGAGAAGCCGTCGAATTAGTAAAAAGAATATAATTGAGTCATTAATTGCCACTCCTGGAGATGGTCGACCTTATGCTCAACTAGAAATTTTAGGTAAGAAATATGTTGGTTTGCTAGATAGTGGGGCTAACGTATCTCTATTAGGTAAAGGCTGCGAACAGTTTTTGGATAATCCATTGGTTAAGTTCCATTTATTTCCTTCATCCATTAAAACCGCTAATGGCCAGAGGGAGTCCATACTCGGATATATAAGGATACCTATTTCGTTTGCTAATAAAACCAACTTATTTACGTTCTACCTTTCACCTAATTTATCACAAGAATTATACTTAGGAATTGATTTCTTTCGAGCATTTAATCTCACGATTACCATTCCCTCTCCATCGTTATCTACTACATCGTCATCGGTCAATTCTAATGATAAATTTTTAATAGGTTCCGCGCTTCAGGTGTCCGAGCTATCTGGTGATGTTCCGATTGAGTTACCCAAACACATTTTATCTGAAGAGCAACAAGAAATGTTAGATAATGTCGTTCGAAAATTCCCTTCATCCGAGGTTTTAGGTCTCGGACGCACTCATTTGGTGGCACATGTAATAGATGTGAGAGACGCTAAGCCAATTAAACAGCGACATTATGCTGTGTCTCCGGCAGTTCAGGCCGAAATTTTTGAGGAGCTTGACCGCATGTTGTCGCTGGGAGTGATAGAAGTCAGTACCAGTGCATGGAGTTCGCCTCTCGCTCGAGTGCGCAGGCCAAATGGTAAAATACGACTATGTCTTGATGCACGGAAGGTAAACCAGGTTACGGTGAAGGACGCCTATCCCCTGCCGCTCATCGAGGGATTGCTGGGACGTCTTGAAAATACCAGATTTATTTCAAGTCTGGATTTAAAAGACGCCTTTTGGCAAATTCCACTCGATGAGGGGTCGCGGGATAAAACGGCCTTTTCCGTACCTGGCCGACCGTTGTATCAATTCACAGTCATGCCATTTGGCTTGTGTAACGCACCCCAGACAATGTGCAGATTAATGCACCGAGTAATACCCCACGAGCTGCACCATAGAATTTTTGTTTACTTGGATGACTTGTTGATCACAAGTGGAACTTTTAACGAACATATCCAGTTATTAGATCTTGTTGCTGGGTTACTTAAGTCTGCCGGGTTAACGATTAACATAAATAAAAGCAAGTTCTTACTAAAAGAAATAAAATACTTAGGATATATAGTTGCTGACGGCATCCTTAAAGTTGATCCCGAAAAAGTGTCAGCGATTACTAATTATAACCGACCAAAAACGGTTAAACATGTTCGACAATTTCTTGGCGTCACAGGTTGGTATCGCCGATTTATTCCACAGTACGCGGAAATAGCGGAACCAATTACTCGACTGCTCAAAAAGAAACAGAAATTTCAATGGACAGAAGAGTCAGAACTGGCTTTTTGTAAGTTGAAATCTGCCCTATCCTCTTCACCGGTGCTCTGCAATCCTGACTTTAACAAGCATTTTTATATTGAGTGTGATGCCTCTAAGGTTGGAGTGGGAAGTGTCCTTTACCAAAAATCTGCTAGTGGTGAAGACCAGCCAATTGCTTTCTTTTCAAAAAAGCTCAATGGCGCTCAACGCAACTACAGTGTTACTGAGTTAGAGTGCTTGGCTGCTGTCTTAAGCGTAATGAAATTTAGGCAATATGTGGAGGGATTACCTTTCACTATTACGACTGACCATGCCAGCTTGAAGTGGTTGATGGAGCAACGAGACCTCTCCGGACGTCTCGCCCGCTGGAGCTTAAAGCTACAAGGGTTTAATTTCCTCATTAAATATAAAAAAGGTTGCGAAAATGTGGTGCCTGATGCTCTCTCACGAAACACGTTCAACCTCTCCGAAGATGGATTAGTAGGTGAACTGTTCGGCGATCTCAACAGCGATAAGTTTGATGATGATCTAGAATATCTCGAATTAATTAAAGTATTGTTAGACGATCCCCAAAGTAGCAAAAATATGAAAGTTGTTGACAACCGGGTTTACTATAAACCGTCCCACACACCGAGCAACCAAACTTTCACTGATGTTCCAATTTGGAAGTTATACATTCCTCGATCGCAAAGTGAACAGGTTGTTGAACGTGCTCATTGTCCACCAAACGCTGCGCATTTTGGATTCAAAAAGACTCTGGAAATAATACAACGTTATTATTATTGGCCAGGTATGATTAGGGATATCCATGATTTTATCAAGCGATGCGATGTATGTAAAGAATGTAAGCCGGTTAACTCAATATCACGCGCGCCAATGGGAAACTTCTATGAAGTTAAACGGCAATTCCAGAAAATTTTTATAGACTTTCTTGGGCCATACACCCGTTCAAAAGATGGGAATTGTTATGTGTTCATTGCGGTGGATCAGTTCTCAAAATTTGTGTTCTTGGAGCCTATGCGTGAAGCCACTACTAAAAATGTTTGTAAATTCTTGGAAGATCGCGTGTTCAGTGTTTTTTCCGTTCCTGAGATTATCGTAAGTGATAATGGTAAACAATTCACTTCCAAGGAATTTAAGGATTTATTACTAAAATATGGAGTAAAACACCAATTAACCCCTAGATACCACCCACAAGCAAATGCCAGTGAACGAGTAAATCGATCAGTATTGTCCGCCATTAGAGCTTACGTCCTCGATAATCATCGTAATTGGGACAAGCACTTGCATTCGATCGGATCTGCGCTTCGGAATGTCGTACACGAAAGCACTACGTTTTCGCCGTATTTCCTAACATTTGGCCAAAATTACATTAACCATGGTTCCCAATATAACATACTCCGAAAGCTAAATTCATTGGATGATCGAGATCTTGAGTTGACAGTAATGGATAAATTAACATTAGTACAACAGGAAGTTATAAACCACTTAAGAAAGGCATATCAACAATCTAGTAGACGCTACAACTTGAGAACGCGCCCTCACGCGTACCAAGCAGGACAAACAGTATTTGTTAAAAACTATATTCAAAGCGACGCTGCAAATAAAGTGTCTGCTAAATTATGTCCAAAATTCAAAAAAGCCATTATTGAAAAATGTGTTGGCAACGTAGCATTTCAACTCCGGGATCTTAATAACAAACCCCTAGGAATTTATCATGCCAATGACCTACGTCCTTAATATATAGTTAAAACCATTTGTATCGTTAGATAAGCTAATTCCTTACCACACTAATTTCGCCCGGCTTATTGAGACAATCTCAGGGTATAGGTCGTCCCCACGATTTGTAACGGCGTACATAATTACAACCGTTCCAAGGAGAGTTGGTTTAACTCCCCTGACTCTTAAGTAAAGCGCGGGAAAAGTACTGCAAGGTGAATGTAGGGGAAATGATATTTTACAATTCTCCGATATAAAAAGAGATCAAATTTGGATGCACGCGGTCAGTTTATTTGGAAAAGCAGTATTATTTTTTTGTGGTGATCTTAGTAGATCAATTGTGTGATAGTCAGTCAGTGAGTCTGGATGATAGTTAATAAAAGTTAGTTTGCTCGAGTGAGCTTAAAAAAAAAAAAAAAATTAATAATAAATATAATATATGTACCGTGATAATTTCTTATATTGTGTATGTGCAAAAAACAAAAGAAAGATGCAATTTTGAACCAAAAATAAAATTAGAATAAAAATTTTTGAGTATACATGGTTTAATTTATGATCCATTTTGTGATTTAAAAAAACTAAAAATTATAATTAAATAAAATCTAACATACAATGAAATAATGAAAATTAT
Source organism: Tipula unca (assembly GCA_951394425.1). Classification (NCBI taxonomy): domain Eukaryota; kingdom Metazoa; phylum Arthropoda; class Insecta; order Diptera; family Tipulidae; genus Tipula; species Tipula unca. The sequence continues at coordinate 19,146,125 of OX596383.1, read as the reverse complement.
CGTTAAATTAGTTAATAAAATCCTAGTGTTAAGTTTAATTTAATATTATTGATATAACTAATTAACATGTGAAAAATGGCGGACTTTGTCTCATTAACGAAATAAGTGTTATAAATTAAAATAACCGCTCAATAAATAAAAACTATAAGTGTAAATGTGGTCGCTCTATAAAGTATACATAATAAAATAGAAACCTAAACTAATTTATTCAAATTCATATATACATACTCATATATTGTATGTGATAATATTTAAAAAACATAATTATTAGTGAGGTGACCACATGTAAATAAAAGCGGTAGTGTTATGCCAATAATGTAGTGTTATGTTTCAAGTGTTGTTTGAACTCAGAAATAAAAAATAAAAACAAAATATAACTGAAACATAGAAAAAAAAAATGATGAAATCTAGTGTTAAACAAAACATAAAAACAAGACACTATAATCAGCTGCTGTAAAAATATTAAGATAAGATTTATTTTGATTTTATTATATAATTATATTTAAGAGAATAATTTTTTTGTGACGATCTTATGGGCAATTATATATTTTTGTTAGAATTAATTCACTATATTTAAACAGTACATAAATAAAAAAAAAAATAATAATTTTTTTTATTCATGTACTTTGTAGACGTCTTTAGATATTAGGTACGTTAGTATTAAGTTAATTTTTCTTGTTAGCTCATTGTTTCAACTGATTTTTGTTTTTTTAAATCTCTTAAATATTATAATAAATAATATTAAATTCAGTAATTAATTCTATGCTCAACCTGTATAATTTTCAATTTATTTTCGTTCATTTCCACTTTTCTCTTTTGGTTCACATTTTCATTTTGTTCGTAAATTTTGCATTTTTTTTTAGAATGAGAGGCTAATAGCTTAGTCATAGGATGAGGTGGAGGGTTCGACGGTTATAGTTAATATGGTAAGTTGATCCTTGTCTGATTCAGACCATCAGTCTAAAGCAGGTCAGTTTTTTTTTATGAATGTTTGTCTGTTAGCGGTCTAGCAAGATTCACTTATGCTTCGGAAAATCCCACCCCTTAACCCTGAGCACTAGCCAGCCAGAGATGACCGCTCCGAAGCCTCTAAGTGAATAATGATTTTCGGTAACAGCTGATATCAAATATCAGTTCTGTTACAGTATCTCCAAAATAGTCGTTTTTGATTTATAGTTGTGCGTGTTACCTCATTTCGTTGGAGCAGAGAACGGATAGAGATAAGGATACGCTTAACGAACCCCACATTGTACATCATTACATCTTAGTGGTCAAACCTATACTACTGTATGGGGTTGTCATTTGGTGGCCAGCATTAAAAATTATGGCTAACCTGAAACTAATGATGAAAGTTCAAAGAACCACCTGCTTGTGTATAAATGGGGCCCTCAGGAGCACACCTACCCAAGCTCTGGAGATTCTCGATCATCTCACTCCTTTGGCTCTTGTGGCCAAGCAGCCTGCATCTTGCACAGCCATTCGGCTCAAATCCATATCTATGTGGACATGTAGCAATGGAGTTGGAGCGTTTCATTGTAGGTGTTTCTTTCATATTTTTCAGTCTGTCTGTATTGTATTTCCTCCGATTTATCTTGATGAATTTTACAGCGGCTAGCTTGATTTGGAATTATGCTATTACCAGTTGATGGTGGCTATGGACGTTGCGCCTCTCATTGCTCTGACATTCTATAATGAGATGAGGAATTTCTTGTTGAACATTATATGCTCTATCTGATTTAGTTCTGCCATCCGGTGATCTCCAAGTATATTTATGAATATTTTTGTGTGGAAACCTACTACCGCTAAAAAGCTAAATGTAAGCAAATGTAAGACACCGATCAAATAGAACAGTGGTTCGGGAGGTACCGGGTTCGGATCCCAATAGAGGCAGGATGAAAAATTGGATTATTCATCCATGATTTTGATTAGGATGATTATGAAAACATCATGACTTTTTGTTGGAGTGCAGAAGTCATGGTTCATGTCAGTACTGGCAAACGTCGCATTGTTCATGTCAGTACAGGCTGGCATGGAGGTATACAATGTGTAGGTGGTTAATTAAAAACTCGGACCTGCAGCCGTTAAAAGTAAAATCTCATAATTTCAAACGTTATTTTAATCATAATCTCAATAAAAATGAAAAAACGAAAAAATACACTAATTCTTACGATTTGTAGAATCGGAGCCCCATTGTTGCAAAACATTATGCTGGATTTTATCAAGCGGAATTGTTATGAATTTTCTGATCCATTAACATTGAAATTTTGTATGTGTCATTTGTTTGACCTGTTTTGGACGCCTCTCAGGTTTGGTCACTTTCATATCTGTGCCACTCGGCCTAAATTGAGTCCGTTCAAAGTTAAATTGTTCTGTTTACCCTCCGACGTCTACCATCCATGCATGCTAATGTTATACGATTTCCCACCATGTCAATCATCGACGAGAAATAGCAGCAGTCCTCTTCGTACGTGATCGCCGCATATGTGTCTTATGGTCTTTTATATGTTTTTATGTTAATTTTTAGAATAATTTTAAGCTACGAGTATATCCATTCTTCCGCTATCATTAATAATTAGAATCGGATATAGCGTAAAAAAAACGTCGATCAATCTTGAAATTGGTTTTGTAAGCAAAACAAAAAATGCTCATATGTTGTTATTATCAGATATTCAAGATACTCTAGAAAAACGAGTAATCGCTTAGCTATACCTTATATATAAGCGAGTGAGCGACGGACCAGTTGGGATCCCATCAAGCTGTCAGAATTGCACCAGAAACACATCCAAATAGGGTATTAGATGTGATGAATTTGTCTGTTGAGTTTGCTTGGATTCACACTGAGCACATTAGGCAACCGTTGATAAAGACAACCAGGACAAGGGTATAGGAAAGAGAAAATTGCTCTAATCGAGGGTTCCATAATATTATACTCGTATGAAGCACAAATCTAAATCAGAGCTTTAGACACAGCGAAAGCTTTTGAACAATTAGAACGGTGCAACACGTATACCACTACTACGTGTATATCGAACAGTTTCGAGGCTGCATTCGCAACCATCACATTGATGGCGAAGCAAAGGGCATCGGTACTGGATGGAACCGCAAAGAAGAGGGCCAAAGAGGAACTGCATTAGCACTAACAGGCACGTTGAGGGGAGCTCGGACACTGGATGGATCATGGAAGAGGCACGCGTATATATATATATATATATATATATATATATATATATATATATATATATATATATATATATTTTTTTTTTTTTTTTTTTTCCCCAGTAGGGGGAAAATCCTCATGGACGTTGTGTCGGACTCTTACCGACTAAAAAAACCCCTACTTCAGCTCCTCGCAGCGCTCAAACCACAAAGTTTGAATTACTTCGACCGCTGGATGTCTATTGTCTCCTTGTTTGTTCAAGTCGTTGTGCTCGCTTCTTCCCTCATTTTTATGGTCAATATTACCGTAATCATTTTGCTTATAGCGTGCCAACTATTCTCCTCCTCTACCAGCTTCGAGATAATATTCCGTGGTGTCATCTCTCCTACAGTATCGGACACTTCTTTCTCGTTTCTTCCCACCTTGCACAGTACAGTATCGTATGCTCTGGTGTGTCGTCCTCTTCACAGTATGCGCAGTTAGGAGTATCCTTAATATGCATTCGGAACTGTGTCAGATGAAAGTTCGTCTCCCCATGCTTACGATTCACCCATTCCCTTAGACTCGGAATGAGCTCTCTGGTCCATGTTCCAGTGTCGGCACTCTTCCAACGTGCCTGCCATTTTTGCATTAATTCCTCTTTGGCCTCAACGCTTGGTGTTCCCTGAAGAACCGCTAGTCTACATTTCGCCATTAAAGTGGCCGGTGGCATGTTTGCTATCAAAAGCTGCTTCCTTTCCTACCGTTCTGTAAGCACTACATATACGCAGTGCCAGCTAGAGTACGTTGTACGCGTTCGAACTGCTCGGACGCCCTTGCAATATCTAAAGCTCGTATCCAGATGGCTGCTCCGTAAAGTATTGCGGATAAAACAACCGATGAGAGCAGTTTCCTTTTTCCGGCGCTTGGTCCACCAACATTTGTCATCAATCCGATGAGCCCTTTTGTTGTCCGGGTCGCCTTTGTCGCAATTTGCCTTACATGCTCTTGAAAGCCGCGACGGTAGTCTAGCCATACACCCAGGTACTTGATGTGGGTGGTCGGTGTTACTTTAACTCCTTCCACTTTGAAGGAGATCGATTGGAGCACTCTTCGGCATGCCATTACAACCGCTTCAGTCTTTTCTAGAGCCAATTGCATCCAATGAATACGAAGCCATCTGGAAATTACCTCTACTCCCGCTTCCACTTGTTCAACTAGTTGTTGCTCGTGTCTGCCAGAGACAACAAGTGGTAAATCATCCGCGTACCCCACCAAATTGGCATCTTCGGGTAGCTGAATTCGAAGGATGCCATCGTACAAGATGTTCCAAAGCATAGGTCCTAGGATAGATCCTTGGGGAACTCCACTCGTAACCTCCATTTGGGTTGTTGTACCTCCCGCTTCCACAATAATTCGTCGCTCACTCTAGTAGCTTTGAAGTACCTTCGCCAGATATGGGCTAACTTTGAAGTTATTTAGTCCATTTAGAATTAACTCCCAGGATGCGCTGTTAAATGCATTTCTTATATCTAGTGTAATTACTACAGGGATGCATATATATATATATATATATATATATATATATATATATATATATATATATATATATATATATATATATATATATAAACCATATTATTAGAATATTTATATATTTATATACGAGTACATATATACAAAATAGTACGACTTACCTTAGTTTTATGTTAGTTACTTAATTGTATGAAACAATCCACAATGTAACGCTTCGTCAACCACATCCGGAAGAGCTGTGTTTTAAATACGTTTTTTTTTCATTTTTAATAAAACATTTCTCCATAATTTTCGTGAAATATTTATGTTTTTATTATAGTTTTAATGATGATAAAATTACATATACTTATATATGTATTTACTTGTTTATGTCTTTGTTCATACATATGTGCATGTGTATACAAAATAACTATATATTTTAGAGTATCAAAATCTTAATAAATAAAATGCTAAATTGCAAGCTTCTCTTATAATTCGCTATAGTATGGGCCATTCTTATAGCACTTATAAAGCCGCACCTCACGAGCTATAAGCTATTATTACACCAAAGTTAAGATATTGTCGTAGATGGAAATCATAATCGACTATTCAACAAATTATGAGAATCACACTTTTGTTTTTCCGAGAATCTGAGTATTATTATAGCAGTAAAGCAGTAAAGATGATATTGAATTTGTTCACATAAACAAATAAGTTTAAACTAATATATTGGGCTATTCCCAACCACTGGGATGAATGAATTTCAGTTCAGAAAAAAAATCTAGAGGAATTTGGCCATTATATAAAATGACGGGAGATAACTGAACAGGGTACTAAATTTATCTTTCTGGTGTATTTTCATGTAAACGAGGTCCTGCCAACCAGGGCTAGTACAACATTTATGAAAACTAGATTCGGTGTCTAGATTTCTTAGCACAGTTATATGTTGTACACGATAGTAACTCATCGCTATTAATCAACAATTTATGAACAGACCGTAGTCCCGTTTTCACAATTAAATAGATCCTGGGTAACAGAACAACCAAAATGTACCTAATGTGACCAGCAACCAGATAGTTTGGAGAATAAATGTGTGGTGCGAGATATTAAGAAACAAATGAATTGAACCTTGAAAGAGAATTGGCTCTATCGTTACCAGAATATATACACAGAGGCTTCAGAGCCGCATATTATAGCTGAATAAGTTTCAGGGTGAGGTGGGGATTTACTGAAACAAACGACAACATTATGGTATTAAGCCATCATACCCCAACATACCCCACACATTGGTGCATGTTATTAAAAATTTTAAAGTTACAAAAAACTATGAACAGCTGAATTCCGACTGAATCCTCAACATACCATCAATATATTATAGATACTGTAATACGTGATACCCATTGGTATTTCAACTGTAAGCATAGCACGTGCCGGCTAAAAGATCACGCCGTTTTTTCATCACCGCTCATGAAAACGATTTACGCAATTTCTGATTGATTCGGGGGCTAAAGTATCTGTGATACGCGTTAAAAAATCTCCCCAATAAGCAAAAGACACCATTTGCATTCTTACCGCAGCAAATGATACCCCAAATTCCACTTACGGTATAAAATTGTTAAACGTTAATCTCGATCTCAGGCGTTCGTTCATTCGTCTAAATATAACTTCGGGGTCGATTTGAACGCAAACATCGTGTATTGTTACGCCAACTTTAAAACATTTCAGCGTTAATAATTCTTACGACGTTCTTTTAAAGGAATACCCAGCGCTCACTGAGGCTCCAAGTGGCCTTGTGCTAAACCGCGACAACGTGACGGTACTAACTTGAATGCTGCAAAAACTGAATTTCAGTGTGTGATAGATATCGGAATCTGCCGTTCCTCGTCATCACCAGTCTCCCCACTACTACATATGGTGCAGAAGAAAGACATGCAATATGGCACCCTTTGTGGAGACTATATCGACCTCTAAGTCATTTGATCTTCGCAACTCAGCCCAGTCATTCTTTCCAATGAAGTTGTTTAAGGGCTAGACTTCGTCTTTTTTTATATCGATGGTATCCTCATTGCGAGTCACTCCGAGATGAAACATAGAAAACATCTCGAGCCGTATTTAAACATCATTCTGCATTTGGAATTAATATTAAAGCATCAAAAAGCGTTTTCGGTGTTAAGTCACTCGAGTTTTTGAGCCATACAATTTCAAAAGATGGTATCTTCCCGCAAAATCCATTTCAAATTTTCCAGAGCCAACAATAATCCCCCAAATACAGCAGTTCATAAATAGGTATGATGAACTATTACTACCGGGTTATACCACTATTAGCCAAACTGTTATCGCCAATTCACAGACAGTTGGCCATACGATACTATACTTAAGAAATCAGAGTTTCAGAAGAAAATTCTCCTTGGCTCGAAGTCTTTTGGCACATCCGTTGAACGACACTGAGTTCAACATTACTAGCGATGCTTCCAGTATAGCAGTTAGAGCCACTTGCGTTCTTTTCACAGCAACTCTCTTCAGCAAATCAAATACTATACATTCGATAGAGGACTTCTTGCTATAAATCTAGCTAAAAACTATTTCGCCTTTTCGCCGAAAGCCCAAATTTCTCCATATTAACCGACCACAAACCTCTCACTAGAGAACAAACAAAATGGCTCCACAGATTGTTTATCTCGATCTGGTGAAACATTTTCACCAGAAATCAACGTGTCCTCTTGCAACATGAAAGAGTGACGACGAATTGCAGAAATTAATTTCAGTTCGGAATCCGAAATCAAGAGTTAACCTGCAGCCTACCAGAGAACCGGCAGCAAATTTGGTCTAGCAACAGGTACAAATCGACCCTTCGTTCCCAAGGACATACAACGAACAATTTTGGATAGTCTAGGTTAGGTCAGGTTAAGCTGGCCGTCCTAATGGATTAGCATAGACGCAACTTGGTCAGTAAATATATGGTACAGCACCATATTTAAGTTACCTCCTCGTCGAACCGTCCTGAGCTTACCAAGAAGCGTTGAAGGTCCTTTACATCGATCTTACTAAGATCCGTCAGGTCGTCCAAAAAGGAAGTTCCCATAAATGTTATTCTGCTGTACGCTAGACTAGGAAAGGTGCAGAGCAGATGGAGCAGTTTTTCCTCCTCCTCATCACCACAGCTATGGCAGAAATCATGGGAGGGAACACCCAGTCTGCTCGCATGCCCTTGCGGGCTAGCAGTTCTGCCTTTACAATCCCTACGATATTGAAGTGCCCTGTCACCCACGTCAAGCGAATGGCTGTCCGTAAAAATGAGAATGTCCCTCGTGTATATTATATTATACTTCAACCAGTCCATGGCTTATCGCGATAATGATAAGCTCAGCTTGAAAAACACTGCAAAAGTCGGGAAGACGAAAAGAGAGGTTGACTCCTAGTGCCTCACAGAATACCGCACAGCCAACCCCTCTGTCCCTTTTTGAGTCATCCGTGAAGAAGCTTAGCGTCTGATTGTCCAAAACCGTCTCATTCACCCAGTCCTTGGATAGTCTATATGATCTATTACACCCCGGCGTAAACTAATTGCTTCACATTACTTCTGGTAGGTTCAGAGGTTTTTGTACATTACAACAATAAGAAATTGTGCGATAAATATTAGTATATTGTGTATCTTGATATAAATCATAGCATGACCGGATATTTATACCGATATTGCTCTGAACATCAAAAAATGGAAATAATGTTAATTTAAGCCGGAATTATTACTGGGAAATATATAAATCTAAAAGTCTAAACTTCCCATCGTGCGTAGCCACACCCAAAAATACTTAAAATTAACCTCCAACAAAACAATACTCTTGTGTATCTCCCTCGAAATATAAAGTACATTGAAGGCACTATACTATAACAATGAAACAAATTATAAGATATAAAATCTATAAATAAATTGTTTAATAACAAAAAGCTATATGATATATGCATTATAGTGTAGGTAACAATATTAAAGTTGGGTCAAGCGTTCTGCGTCTCTCGTAATTTTCTTTTAATAGTGGTGTAAAGAGATGTGCTATTCCACAACTAATTAAAACAGATACGCATTAATATGGTAAACCATACAATACTCAATCGGATCAATTTGATCATCTTACATTTTCCTGATTACATATGTCGTATATGACATCATTTATTGGGAATATGTATTCTATTTTAATAAGATTTAATGTTTGATTGCGATAGTCATTCCTCTATATATTTTGAAACTTGAAATTCGACTTCAACACCATACAAGTGTTAAAACAATTTAAAGTCGTTCAAGCAGACTCTGATGAGTGATCAGAAACAATGAAGAGTTTTGTTTTTCTAACACTAATTAGGAATGTTCGCGATCGACAAGTGCTGATAAGCTACCAGGCTGGGAGCCCATTAAAAAAAGCCCAGCCTTAAACGGAGCCCTCTGATAACCAGGGGACTTCCAACCTTACCTGCGTATACGGATCTCTGCGCAGGTGAACCATAATTTTTTCGAAACTCGTGGGAATAGCGTGGATAATAATAACAAAAATAATGCAAGAGATGGGCACAATAGAAAGGATGGATGATTCTATGGCACCAAAGCCAATATGCAGAGGTATCATCCAAGAAAAACCTCGCGCTGGCAACGTAGGAGGAGAAACATCCCACCATCGAAGCAGCGCTATAGAGACCGGCGCTCAGCGTTCAGGATACTGGACAAGTGGGCTGCGACCCCCGAGGTACAGCTCACATCGGATCCATGACATGGGTGCAGCTCACATCTGATCCGTGACATGGATTAGAAGCATTGGAAAGGGAACACGTATTTAAAAGACAGCGGTCTTAGGATGTGCTGGAAGCGGCCAATAGTAAGCGAGCCAAGTTGCATAAGAATAAGAGAACTCCTCTCAAAGACCGAGCTATATTTTTAGTAACGTGGTGAAGAACCATGTGTTGGTGATAGTTTATCTACTGTGTAAATCAACAAAGAGTCTCTAGCCCTTCTTTATAAGTCAAAGGGAGTAATCGGCAACGGATTCGGGTCGGTTACTCTCAGAATTTATAAAAAACACGAGGTTCAGACAGGTGAACTTGTGGATGGTGGCGACCAGTCCACAACAAATTAGTCATGCAAGGAGAGGAGGAACACCAGTTAACCGCTGGAAAGCGATCGATAGTAAGCGAGCCAAGTTGCAAAATGATAGGAGAGCTCCTCTCAAACACCGAACTATATTTTTAGTAACGTGGTGAAGAACCATATGTTGGTGATTGTTTATCCACTGTGTAAATCAACAAAGAGTCTCTGTCCCTTCTTTATAAGTGAAAAGGAGTAATCGGCAATGGATTCGGGTCTTTCAACGGGATTCGGGATTTTCAACGCATCTGGGAAAACTTAGAATAGTTCGCCGAGTGAAGAGAAGGAAACTAAATTGTGGTATAGCTATGGACCAATTTGTGTCTATGCTAGTCAATTTTGATGGCCACTCTAACCTAGATAACAATAAATCTTATCATTAAAATGTAAAACAAACATTAAAAATAAATTGAAAAACTCATAATTAAGAAAAATATTTTTCGTTCTAACTGATATTGGTTTAGGCTATTCTAAACAAAAATGACTTAACTACGATATTTTAATTATAAACATCTATAATTGTATTTGTATAAATTGGTCGGTTGAAACATAAAAACTTATCTACTACAAAAAACCATATCTTACAAAAATAAACTGTTCTTCTTCTAGAAAAGAGCGTTTTCGTTTAAAATAACAAGGATAGCTCGTTTTGACGATTGGATCCCACGTAGCGGAATCATTTCGAAGCGAAAACACAAGCAGTTTGACGTACATAATTTATTTTTAGATTACAAAATATACTGAATACAAAATGCATTGAACAAATTTACTGATTGTGTATAAAATTATGGATATTATTTCCTCCATAGTCAATACCACACAATACACAAAAGCCATTATGCTTGTATTTTTTTCCACGAGAGGCGCTCTTTCCCCACTTTTACATATTATATAAAATAACCTATAATTTATTATACAAATTTGACACTTTTAATTATATTGGACATAGCAATGTAAATTACAAATTTATGGTAATTTTTTAGTAAGTTTTGCTTCAGTTTGAGGGGAAAATATGTAAAACCGCCTTAAATGGTGGAAGCCTTCCCACACATACAGTATTTCGAAGGTGTTCTTTTGTGGACGCCTTACGTAAAAAAATATTGTATGAGTTTTTTGACAAATAAATACAATTTAATGTTGTAATATGAACGCCTTAAATGGTGGAAGCCTTCCCACACATACAGTATTTCGAAGGTGTTCTTTTGTGGACGCCTTACGCAAAAAAATATTGTATGAGTTTTTTGACAAATAAATACAATTTAATGTTGTAATATTTAGCGTACGTAGACAGATATATGTTTTTATTAAAGATTTGAATTTTAGGATACAATTTTTATAATTTGTAAAGCTGAAATTTAGAATTGATGCATTGGTTCATATGGAAATATGTATTACAAAGTTTACTCTTCTTTAAGCTAGATTAAGCACAAAAGATAAGCTTTTTATTGCAACATTATTATTAAAATTGGCCGGAACCCACGAGGATTCCGCACTCAATGCCACAAAGGCCCATGGTGCAAACAAAGGCCCATGGTGCAAATTTCAACATTAATAGTAACGAAAATAATTTTCTATTATTGGATTATAAACATGTAATTTACGTGCATATTAATTTATTTTTAAATTTTTCGATAGATGGCGTTTTTGCCATTAAATTTTTGCAAAAATTTTTTTTTTGTTTAACTTTTTTACAGTTATGGGCGATTGGAGGATAACAAACCTCATGTAGCGGAAAAGTTTTGAAGCGAATTTTGACGTTTATGAATTATTTTTAGAACAAAAATAAACAGATCAATATTATCTATAATTATTTACAAAGGTTATATGCGTGAATATTTTGTTTTATTTTTTCCACGAGAGGCGCTCTATCTACTTTTACAATTGTCCATAGGGCACCAACTATGAGTAAGCAAAATTATCAAATTAAAACCGACTTACGTTTCTAAAGTGTGTAGGGCGTATTTGGAATGTCATTTGTCATAATTTTACATTTCTAATTGTGTACTAGGTTGTGTTTACTGTTTTCATGTATTGTTAGATTAATCTGAATTCATAATAAAATTATTTCAGAAGGAATGTAAGCATAATTTTTAAGGTGGTAAAGTTTTGTAAAATACAAATCAAATTGTTTTAAAAATTAATCCGTAAGTTTTGTATTCTTATTCTATAATAAGTGTGTTTGATACTCCTGTGTGATCACGGATATTCTTATGCGGGCCTTAAATGTACAATATGTATAGTCAATATTGGAACAAACTATTGACAAACAGCAATTGCCCCAAACAAGCAGTGTGATTTTAAAGACTTATGTATTCACGTAGATTAGTATAAAATATGCCATAAGCGTCACTTGGCGACGCCAATTCGTCGCATTCATTTCGGTATTATAATACTCACGATGAGCAAAATAAATGTCAAATATCCCCATCTAATATTGTTTGGTGAGTTTGAAGCAAGAATTTGTTTCAAACATAACTAAAAGGACCGGTCAAGCATAAAAACTCCCATGCACCGAGGGTTCCGTACATTGAGCATCCGTTTTTTTCAATATGAGTCGCGTTCGATTGAGATAATATAACTAAAGCATCCGAATTAGCTGAAATGAAGAAACGGAAAAATCCAAATATAGGCCATGGATTGCCAAATGTCGACAAAACCAAAGATTTAATATACGACTTTCGGAAAAATGTATCCTACTTCATGATAAAATAAATAATAAAACACCAAAATTATTTAATTTTATTTTTTATAGAAGCCAAGTCGTTCTTTACATCGTCTAGTCATCGTCGTCTGCAACGACCTCTGCGCCTAGCTCTCCTTTCAGAGATCGATGCAAAATTCGTTCCGGATCAGCACGCAGAACGTGGCCGAGCCAGCGTACTTGATGAGAACTTACTGTATGTACAATATCGGGGATCTTCATCAGATCTTGATATCCTACAGAGCTCGGTATGTACCACCTACTTCGCGTTTTGAGGCGAAAATCACACTTCTCAAATCCAACTTTCTACATACCAATGGGCCTGATAAACGCTTTGTAAAGTTTCAGCTTCACGGCACTTGTTTCAGATGTTAGCAGTGGCCTTAGAGGAAACAAAGCACGAATGTCAGTTGCCAACCGCACTTTGATATCCTCAACCACACCTTTATCATTAGTGGTAAGATATCCCAAGTATTTGAACTTCCTCGATCCCTCAAACGTGTAGTGGCCACTACTAAAATCTGGTGCGTCATTGTTCCTATAACCAGAGATCATGTATTTTGTTTTTGATTCATTCATCTGGAGTCCAACAGAATTTTTTGTTTATAAATTATTAAAATCGAGTCATCAAATGACAAAAAAAACTGTTTATATTACAATAATAAATTATAATTGCCTACTTGACAATGCAAAAATATAATAAACTCTCGGCATACTAAACCCTAAAATCATAATTCAAAAATGTGACTCACATGACTAACAACGATCACCGTGTGAGAGTCGGTTAGGACGGGTAACAAAGGTATACAAGTAATATACTTACAATATTAAGAGTTATAACATTATTATGGAGCAAGAAGACTCGTAGCGATAAATCGTAACAAAGTTACCGGCACGGGCTATCGGTATATACGAGTAAATGTACGATGGCTATTGGAAATAAATAAATATTCTGTGAAATACAAATACATAGTAATTTACATTTATAATAGCTATTTTCTATTTTTAAAAAAATACCATATAAAAATGTAAATACAAAACATTGACACGAAACACAATAGAAATCTTAGAATATTCATATCAGAAATCAATTAATAGTTCTTTAAAATTTTATTCCAAACAAAATTATTTTATAAATTTAACGTAAAATTATTTTATAAATTTAACGTAAAAATTATTTTATAAATTTAACGTAAAAATTATTTGTTCAGAGAGATAAGATGAAAATTTATCGAGAAAAGTTACCACACTTGTAACAGCGACACTTAACAGGTTCCTTTAATCGAATTTCCATATTTGCCATGTTAGCTTGGGTCATGCGGCCACCATCAGGATTATAACAATGTGTTAATGTGACCAATCGATCACGTAAATAACTCTCACGACAGCAGTAGCATTCTTTTAAAAATCCGGTTGATGTAATAATCGATGGTTGTACTTGACTTTTACAAAACCCTTCACATTTATTTACAGACACCTCACCATTGCATGTGCGTTGAAGTCGCCCAAGCTCATCATATTCCTCTATATATACAGATATGGTATGATCGAAATGATTTAAATAATAATCACAAATTTTTTTAGTAGAGTTAATTTACCTTTAATTAAATGAATTTCTGATGGTAGGGTTTCACAACTTTCATCAGCATCTGGTTGTCGTACCCCTGCATTTATTGAGTTTGATTTTACAATTTCAACAACTATTATTAAATTTATCAAAACTAAATGTAATACTTTCATTTTATTTCGTTTGATTTAGCTGTTCTCGATGGAAAATACAAAATAGAATTGAATACGTATTATGAATTTTGCTCCGTATTTATATATCCTGTCACAATTTTTACTCAAGGGAAAGTCTGGGAAAAAAGAATGTTTACATAATTTTCATGCTGTGAAAAATCTTTAACACGATTTTCATTTTAAATCTGATTCTTGTATTTATTTATTGTTTATATAGAAATACATCGATAGATGATGATTTTATTTAAATCTCTAGATGTAGTTTCTTAAACACGTTATAGAAAAACGTTCGGAGCAGTTTTCCAATAAAGTGGTTAAATGTATAATACGGGTAAATAAAACGGTTAGAAATCATTGGTTAAATTTTTTTTATTCCATTCAGGCTCCGAAATTCCAATCGAACGATGTAATTTTGAGAAATCAGATCTAGAAAGATAATCCGCAACATGCAGTTTGTTTACTAATTTTCAGATGGCTGATTGTTTCTCTACCGTTTCAGAAAGTTTATTTCTGTGTTGTACATTTTTAATTTTTTTGGTTTGTCTACTAGCTAAACTGCGTAGTGCTGAGTGAAATCTACCTATGGAGTATTTTTTATTTTACTTTCGAATTCGCTAACTACAGTGAAATTTGTGTGAAAATGGTTCTGTGTAAGAATTTAAATTGTGGGCACACATAGACCTGTAAAGGTCCATTGTGATACCACAGGATCTTAGTTCCATTTCACCTCTAGTGGAACAAATCAAAGCTACTTATGTAACGTGATATGTCTCGCACTTTACAGTTTTTCAGATCCGAGTGGCTGTACCTACTCATATGTTTATGCTGTCTGTGTGGTAATGTCGGACATGAGCATAAGAAGTGAACTAAAGCCTCATCCTCGTCCACCTCATCTTCATACATGCAGGTTCTGCAGAAGAGATTTGCTAGTCTCCTCTCATTTCCGAAAAGCCAGTGTCTTGTGAGTATCCTCACGACCGTTCATAATTCACGTTTATGTATGGAGATTAAATTATTTGAATGCTCTGAGTTCAGTTTTGGTCAAGCTTGTCGTGGTACGCCACAAGTAAGCGTGTTAGGCCATCTTTGATTCGCCCAGGCAACCGGGTTGCAGTTGAAGAGTCGTATGGATGTCTAGCCAGTTCGTTCGCTTTGCTGCTCGGCACAACAAAACCTAGCCCATAATTTATTACGCTTTTATTACACCAAGTCACAATTTTATTATTTTTGCCGTTTACGGGAAATGCGTGGATTTCTTTAATATACTTGATATATGATTTGACTTTAATATGAACCTACAAATCTTGAACCTGTAATAATTTATTACATCAGACCGCCACCATATTTTGCATAGAACTGGTCATTGCTTACACTATACGGCATACATATACCAAATCAAACACTGCTATCAGTTCTACACGAAATATGGTGACGGTCTGGTGTAATAAATTATTACAGGTGATAATATCGACTTTTTTGGTATTTTTGGTTGATTTGAAATGGATTTTTCTCAAAATAATTAAATTACTCCTCTTTACAAGATATATGTATACCGTATTGTAAACTATGGCCAGGTCTTTCCAAAATATATGGTGGTGGTCTGGTGATATATCGGCATTTTGATGTTTTTCTTTATCAACTAAGTTAATTTTACACGAAATGGTTACATAGTTTTTTCTGGCGTCTTATCAGTGAACTGTAAATAATTTTTAATAAATTTAGGCCCAAGTTTTATCTCGATGTCATATTTACATAAAAGTTATAAAGTGGCGATCTAAGTTCAATTAGAAGTTACACCGTCCACGCTTTTCTCGCGAACAGCAAGTGTAATAAAATTGGGTCCTGGTGTAATAAATTGAACATATGATCCGAACCGTATTTGGCAGCGATTTCTGAAAAGAGAGCCACCATATGGTAGGTGCAGAGGTTGTTGCAAGCGACGATGATGCCACGGTGTAGAGAACTACCTAGTTTCTTCAGATTGTCTAAACCAGTATAAACACCAAGTTCAGGATCGAACCCGTTGGAGCCAAATTGTTTACTTTGTAAGTGGTCAGTAATGGCCTTTTAAAACTGTTATTATTATTATTGATAAGTTGTTCTTCAGGAAACTAATATAGTGGCCTAAGACCAGAAAAATACATTTTCTGGAAAATAATAAAACGCCCACCATAAACCAATTAAGATTTAAACGATTTCTAGATTATTTAGAATTTTTTTTTTCTAAATTTCTAAAATTATCGAAATTTTTCTACTGTCACTGAATTTTATTACACAGCGCAATAAATAATAAACGATTGTAAAGGACAAGGACCGTCATCATTAGCTCTAAATTACTTAACAAATTGCGGTAGATAAGGAATAATTCCATCGACATTAATTTTGTGAATGTTGTATACTAAATAAACATGTGGGGTTTGATAATTATGCCAATAGTTTGATTAAACCATTCATCAAAATTATAATACTGAAGGTAAATTTAAATCATTTGGCTTCAAATGATTATATTTTTTTATATCTTAGTGACAACGATGGCATCAAATAGTGGTCCATCAAAAATGAATGAAAATGAGGCAACTCAACCAGTCACAAGAAATCTGAACGAAATAAATTGTGTACAACAGGATCTTACTTATAAAACTAAATTGCATGATCAAAAGAAGAATGAATTTTCTCGGAATCGTATATGCCGGGGATTTTTGAATGGAGCATGTAGTAAAAAATTTTGTCGCGTAAGTTTTTTTTTGACCTGCTGTGTTATAACTTCTAATATTAAATGTCTAATTCTAACGAGCAGTATCCACATATCTCAAAATTGAAATCAATTGTGTTTTGTCATGATTATCAAAACACCCAATGCCATCGGGGAAAGTGTAAATTTTTACATTATTCAATACAGGAAGAGGAATATTTCAGAAAGCATGGAAATTTTCGAGATTTCTGTGATTTCGAAGGTGATTTCCGGTGTAATGGTGCTGTAACATTTGGACAATGCAAGTAAGTTGTTTATTTTAGTATATTACCGTTTGGGTTTATAATTTTTAATATTGGATATACGGATATCAAAATGTATAAATAGAAATATTTCTATTTTACTTCACTTTTGATTATAATTTTTTTGTTTAATGAATTTTCATTTATTTATTTGTCTAATTTTATAGACAGTTACTGTCTGTAAAGTTGTGTTTTTCAGAATAATTAAAACGTTCCAATTTTTGGAAGCTTTTCGCCCACAAATTAAATTCAATTTTTAATTGCGATTATAAAATTATAGCATTTTTTTATGATCTATCACAATGACATGGCCGACACTCATCAAATCAGTCATGTTCAGGTTTGTTTTTCGCTAAATTCAACCTAAATTTTCTGTGCCTCTCTAACATAAAAATGTTGTCAATTAGCACGAAAAACTCACTGGCAGCACTAGTGGTGAGTATTATGGCCTTCTTGTGCTAAAGTTAACATTAAAAATCGTTTGTATATAGTAACAAAGGCTAAATTTGGTTCAATCTGCAATTTCACAAATCTAGTTTCATTTGCAGGGCATAGAAACACTCGTTAGCATTTTCCATACAACCTGTTTTTGTATGACTCATTCCAGAGTACGGGAGAATTTAAATTTATATCTAAAAATAAATTAACAGCTAGATTAGATGCCCCATGAGTTATTGATATAACTGGAACACCCTTATTGATAAATGAAAAATTTTGTTACAAACTTTTCTTTCATTATAGACATGGTATCTTAAATATTGTGAAGAGAGATCGCCATGATCCCGATCCAAAATGGAATGAACGAACGCTGGCGATAACATCACCACTACCATCACAAAATAGTATTCCCAACGGATCCTATCCTGCAAATATTTCATATAGAGCAAATTATTTGAATGAACGGATTATTATATCAGATCAGCCATGGAATAATCCTGCTCGAAATTTGCCACTCGATCAATTCGATGAATATCGGGACTTTTCTATTGATCGCGATGACTGTAATAAAGTGAAAAAATTAGAGACAGATCGGACTAATTACGAACACCGATATAATCGCGATCTAGATATAATCGCAATGATACGAAGATTCCAAGAGGATCAGACCTTGTTGCGACGGCGCGTCGAAGCGAACGAAATGAAAATCGTTGAACTTCGAGCTTGCAATGAGCACTTATTAGCTCAATTGGCGCAGTACCGAATGGGCAGTGTGCAATGTTCGCGAGTTGTAAATCCAGTAACCGTTACGAATACATCAACCCAACCACAGGGTCAAACCGCGCAGGTATTAAATGCTGTATCGATGGCACCGGTGCAAGTACAAGCGACTCCAATTGTTAGTATCGCAGCGCCACAAACTCAAATTATCGCAAGCAATGGTACACCATTGGCTATAACGAATACTTCACAGGGACAACAATTGACTTTAGCACAACAAAGTTTAAGTACCCTAAGCACTTCCACCGAATTACTTGGTCCACCACCACAAATTTTATCCACATCGCAAATAACACTTGCGCCAGCTTTAGCACCAGGTAGTGATAAGATTATAAATTTTAAATTAGTTATAATTGTTGATATTTTGTTTTTACAGCTTCATCGTTAGGTTTGACCATAAATACGTCGCAAGCCTTGGCCATGTCAAATGCAACTCAACCGATAATTTCGTATCCGATAATGACTCATAGTATATTGCCCCATTAAAGAAGCTTGTAATTAATTTGACGGAATATTTGTAAAATTTAGAACTTATTAATTAGAAACAAAATTAGAATGTGATATTTGTAATTAAACAATTCAAATGATAATAATTATAGTTTGTTTAGTAGTAATATTTTATGCGAGTTTAACTGAAGTTTGAAAATAAATTGATTGTCATTTTGGATGTGGTACTGTGAATATTTAAATACATTTGTTATGATTTGCATCTGTTTTGTTTTGTCCCTCTGTGCTTACCGTATGGTGGCTCTTGTATAAGAAGAAGCCACCTCTCGTATTCGTACGTCAGCGTCTAACTTTCACATCGATACATAACAAGCATCAGTTTCACGGCACTTCATAGAAGTTTAGATTTTAGCAGTAGACTTAGAGAGTGATAAGAGAACCTAAATATTTTAACCTCCTCACTCCCAAACGTGTATTGACCACTATCAAAATCTTGTGTACCATTGAATATTGTCCCTATAACCAGAGAACATGTGTTTTGTTTTGGTCTCATTGATCTGGAGTCCAACGGAAGCCCAAAACTCAACGAGCGGATCATGTATTCAATGTTTCTATTCAGTACAATCACGCACGTCATCTGCATATGCTAGCACATGATTGGACAGCTGATATAAGATGTTGCGGTGAGGTTTTATTAAATAAGCACACCAATGATTAAAAGTATCGGGGACAGAGCATCTTCCTGCCGACCAATCGAGTTTACTGCAAAAATTCTTGAAGGCCTCTTCTCATCTTTAATACAGCATTGAGACTGTGTCACTGTCATTCTACACAACCGTACTTATTTTTATTGGCATTCCTAGGCAGGGCAGACCAGAAGCTCTCTCGATTGATCGAGTCATATAATAATTAATTAAACAGTTTTAAAGGCCATTACTGGCCCCTTACTGAGTCAACAATTCGGCTCCAGCGGTTTCGATCCCGAGCATGGTCTTCATACTGTCTAAGAAAATCTGAAGAGGCCAAGTCGTTCTCTACACCGTGGAGCCATCGTCGCCTGCAACGACCTCGGCGCCTACCATATGGTGGCTCTCCTTTCAGAGATCGCTGCACAATTCGTTCCGGATCAGCACGCAGAACGTTCCCGAGCCAGCGTACTCGCTGAGATCTTATTTCATGTACAATATCGGATCTCGATATTGTACAGAGCTCGGTAGGTACCATCTATTTCGCGTTTTGGGCCGTAAATCACACGCATGACTCTTCTCTCAAATGTTAGAAGCCATCTCTCGTACTCATCCGTCAGCGCCCAACTTTCACATCCAAACATAACAACGGGCCTGATCAACGCTTTGTAAAGCTTCAGCTTCACGGCACTTGATAAGTGTTTAGATTTTAGCAGTGGCCTTAGAGGATACAAAGAACGACTGCCAGCTGCCAGCCGCACTTTAATATCCTCACCCACACTGTTATCGTGAGTGATAAGAGAACCCAAATATTTGAACCTCCTCACTCCCTCAAACGTGTGGTGGCCACTACTAAAATCTGGTGTGCCATTGTCCCTAAAACCAGAGATCAGGTATTTCGTTTTGGACTCATTGATCTGAAGTCCAACTGAAGCTGAAAACTCTACAAGCGGATCAAGTATTTCTTTCACTCCGTTGCTATTCAGTCCAATCACGCATATGTCATCTGCATATGCAAGCACCTGATTGGACTGGCGATATAAGATGTTACGCTGCGGTGTTTCAGTTTTACGAAAGATGTACTCCAACATGAGATTAAAGAGTATCGAGGACAGAGCATCTCCCTGCCGAACACCCGAGTTAACTACAAAACTTGTCGATAGTCTGTTCTCAACTTTAACACAGCATTGGGATTGCGTCACTGTCATCCTACATGTCATGCTCTTTAGAAATAGAATTTAGATATTAAACCATAATATACATTTAAAAATTGCGTAACGTAAAAATCGCAACCTGATCATGGTCATTTCGCGGTGCATATAGTACCACCGCAATGATTAGAGTCTTTGGAACCCGAATAACATGATACCATGCATATGGATGATCTTCTAGCTTGTTAATACGAGTAGTGATCCGCGCAAAGTTAAGGGGCCAGTCAGTCGGCATGTGATTTAAGAGAAAATACTTCGAGCCCGCATTTTAGACGAACGGAGCCAACTTTATCCTGCGAAATCGTCCAAATTATTCACTTCGACCAGTTCAACGCATACAAAATACGATTGGATCAAAACATAATTTTACTCTTAGTCTTAACTGTAGTGTTCTGAAACGTAATATAAATTTTGTGTGAATTTGTGATTTATAAATATTGATTTCAATCCATTTTCTTTTTCAGCTTTGACATGACAAATACTGTTCAAAAACCAATGGAGTGCCAAATCGACCGCATCAATATTTTCCTTTGTTAATAAAACAGTTGTTTTAAGGCTTGTACACGAGTTAGGAAATATTTGCTAGGAAATCATAGCCGAACTCTCTCTGAGAGAATTTTTGTGTGATTAAGAGAATTTTTGTGTGATTAAGTTGGTCGTCTGCCAGTTTTTTGCTCAAAGTTAAATATATTTAAACGAGAAGAAGAGAAAAAGAGCGTGTTTTTCGTCATTTTAGTTGATTTGATTGGGAGAGAGATCGGCTATGATTTCCTAGCAAATATTTCCTAACTCGTGTACAAGCCTTTAATGTATGTGCAATGTACATATATGCACAAACAAATTATAAAAGGCCTTTTTACTATTGACACCTACCACCAGGGGGTCGATTATGTAAGCATTACGAGTTTCTCGAAATTACGACCAAACGCAATTATATAAGACATTTCGAGTTCTCGTAATTGCGACATGTTGTTGTTGTTTTACTCGTACAAGTTTTTGAGTAAGACAAGCAACTCGTAATGGTTGAAATGATTGTTTTTAAGAAAAATTTGTCAAAATTAACTAACCAAATAAATTTTGAATGGATTTTAAGAATATTTAGTAGTCATTAATATAGCATTCATTTATGAATTATTAAAAATGTAATAGTTCAATCTGTTAGTATATTCATTCCGTTTTGATAAAACAGCGACACTTGTTAGTGTGGTGCTTTTGGCGAATTTATTAATTTAGTATTTTATAATATTTTGTCTTTTTTAATATAAATTATTTATTTAATAATTTAATTTAATTAATTGCGAGATTAATTGATATATTTTATATTGCAATTAAATAATAAAATAAAATTATTCTAATTTAATTTTTTGGATTTTATTTGGAATTTAATTTTATTTGTTTAAAACACAAACAATTTCGATTTAAAATACAAAAATATATATAAAATATAATTTGTTTTCTATAATTTTGAAATTGCAATATAAATTACAACAAAATTGCTGTAAACAAAATAAAAACAATAACAAAATACGTGTACGAAAATGAAGCAATCGTGCAACACGTTTTATCAAAATATGTTTTGGTCGTATTTGCTTAGATAATCGCGTTATGTCGAAATTACGACTTCATGGATTACGAGTTCTCGTAACTCGTAATATGAAAGAAGCATAATCGACCCCCAGGGCCCCAGGTTGTAAAATAGTTAATACAATTAGTATACACCACTAATATGGATTACATGGATCAATGCCTATGTATTAATGGCCTGATAAGCCTGTTATAGCATATGTATGTGTCGAGTAATAACAAACAAAAATCGCTCCATACAAATCATATGAAAACTACTTTTTTTTTGCATTTTTTGGTCTTAGATTTGTAATAACTTATAAATTAGGCCCAAAGACACTTTTTATGTACCTGAGTACAAGGAACAATATGTTTTCGTTCATTTTAAGATGAAAAATTATTCAATTTCCACACTTTTCATTCATGAATTTCAACAACTCTCAGTCTAGATTTTCCTTATTTTTTTAGGGGAAAATATGAGAAATTAATAATTATCGCTATTCGTGTCCCTTATTATTCGTATTAAACTGCATCTGTTTCACATTCGAAATAAGCGAGCTACCAATACCAATATATAATAGGCCGTTTCATAACATTTGAGCATTAGTATGAGTAATGGAATAGAAAACAGCAAAATTGAACAAAATCATATGAAAAAGTAGATTTTACGTTTTTTTTTGCGCTTAACATTCTTATATCTAAATATACAGGCCTAAAATTAAATTTTCAATGATGAGGGTTTTAATTATGATTATTTACCAAGAGTCCTGTAAGATAATTTTTCCAATTATTGGATATATTTTATCTAAATTTTTAATTTTTAATCAACAAAATTTTTATTTTTACGTTCGTGTGATTTCTACGTTCGGTGTTGTTTCGTTAGTCAATAATTCCATAAAATTCATAAATAGTGATGGTATAACTTAACTCTTCTCTCTCATTGATAAAAAAGTATTCGATTTGTTTTGCTTTCGTGGTTTTCAATTTTTTTAAATTTTTGTTCTTGATGGTACATTTCTTTTTTAGGTGTTTTGCATTTGTTTTTGTATATTGTATTATTTTTTGTCAGTTATTATGAATTAAATTTTTTTGCGGGGATAGATGATTATAGATTAGTTTTATGATTATGCATAAATTAAAATAGTTTATTTAAATATAATATATATGTAGAAATATAATTACATACTAGTACAATATCAATTAATTTAATATTTTGTATGTTAATCAAAATTAAATTGTATGATTATGAATTCAAAATTTTATTTAAAAAAACGTTGTCAAATATTTTATGAAAGTGTATAATTTTATACTTCAAGAAATAGATTTAATTAATGTTTGATTAATTATCGTGTTTAAATTATTAATTATAAAAATAAATCTACAACTCTGTAAATGCATAATTTCAGTAAACCTAAAAAAAATAATACGCAAAAATATAATTTCGCGGCTGACGTACCTCCTCCTCCTACTATTTTTAATGAACTAACTACAAAAGAAAAAAAATCAAAAATAAAGCCAAAATCAACCGGAATGTACTAACGAGAAGCGAAAAAAACAACAACAAAAAACCTGAGAGTGAGATATAGAATAAAATCCTATTTAAATTCTATGAGAAAGACAAAGGAACTTATACATACAATTTCATTCATAATTTTTATTCCCGATTCAAAAAATAAAATTCTAGTTGGCTAAATCTTCAAAAAATGAATTAAAAGATTAATAAAACTGGAAAGTAATTGGACAGATCTTATGATAAATAATCATTATTGAAAATATGAAAAATTATTTTAAGTCCTATTTTTTAAGATATAAGAAAAAAATCACGTAAAATCACGTAAAAATCGACTTTTTCATATGAATTGTTGGTTTTCTATTCCATTACACATACATAGGACCGGCCATTTTTTTTGTAAAAAATCGGCCTGTTATATATTGGTATTGGAATTTCTATAATTATAAATTTTAGTTACACATTTTTAGTCAAAGAGATATGACGCACAATTTCACGTGGGCGTTTTATTGCTGGTATAATTATATTTATTGAATTAAATTAATTTATTAAAATGAATTTACTAGTTTATTATTATTTATGTGCAACAAATATATGATAGCAAACATTTTTTTTGTAAAACATAAATTATAATAAACTAGTTGATCATAAAAAAAATTAATTTAATTCAATAAATGCATCATTCCAACAAGAAAACGCCCACGTGAAATTGTGCGTCATATTTCTCCCACTAAAAATGTATAACTAAAATTTATAATTACACTTTACAGAAATTCAAGTTGAGTATATTTTCTCCGTGTGTAAATTATAAATATTTTATATTGTATTTTATACTCTTCCTGAGAATTTCCGCGTGTTTTCAATTTTTCATTCCATTTGTTTTCGTAAAAATTTTATTTATCTCTGTCACTCACACCAACCGATTTTTGTTAGCTCGCTTATTTCGAATGTGAAACAGATGCAGTTTAATATGAATAATAAGGGACACGAATAGCGAAAATTATTAATTTCTTATATTTACCCCTAAAAAAATAATGATAATCTTGACTGAGAGTTGTTGAAATTCATGAATGAAAAGTGTGGAAATTGAATAATTTTTCATCTTAAAATGAACGAAAACATATTATTCCTTGTACTCAGGTACATGAAAAAGTGTCTTTGGGCCTAATTTATAAGTTATTACAAATCTAAGACCAAAAAATGCAAAAAAAAAGTAGTTTTCATATGATTTGTATGGAGCGATTTCTGTTTGTTATTACTCGATGCATACATATGCAATTTCAAAATTGATGTAGAAAATCGGCCTACTATATATTGGTATTGCATGGATCAATGCCTATGTATTCATGGCCTGACAAGTCTGTTATAGCATATGTATGTGTCGAGTAATAACAAACAAAAATCGCTCCATACAAATCATATGAAAACTACTTTTTTTTTTGCATTTTTTGGTCTTAGATTTGTAATAACTTATAAATTAGGCCCAAAGACACTTTTTCATGTACCTGAGTACAAGGAACAATATGTTTTCGTTCATTTTAAGATGAAAAATTATTCAATTTCCATACTTTTCATTCATGAATTTCAACAACTCTCAGTATAGATTTATCTTATTTTTTTAGGGGAAAATATGAGAAATTAATAATTTTCGCTATTCGTGTCCCTTATTATTCGTATTAAACTGCATCTGTTTCACATTCGAAATAAGCGAGCTAACAAAAATCGGTTGGTGTGAGTGACAGGGATAAATAGAATTTTTACGAAAACAAATGGAATGAAAATAGGTGGGGATTCTCAGGAAGAGTATAAAATACAAAATAAAATATTTTTAATTTACACACACATGCAAACCGGAGAAATTGAATTTCTATAATTATAAATTTTAGTTACACGTTTTTAGTCGAAGAGATATGACGCACAATTTCACGTGGGCGTTTTATTGCTGGTTCTCGTAACTCGTAATATGAAAGAAGCATAATCGACCCCCAGGGCCCCAGGTTGTAAAATAGTTAATACAATTAGTATACACCACTAATATGGATTACATGGATCAATGCCTATGTATTAATGGCCTGATAAGCCTGTTATAGCATATGTATGTGTCGAGTAATAACAAACAAAAATCGCTCCATACAAATCATATGAAAACTACTTTTTTTTTGCATTTTTTGGTCTTAGATTTGTAATAACTTATAAATTAGGCCCAAAGACACTTTTTATGTACCTGAGTACAAGGAACAATATGTTTTCGTTCATTTTAAGATGAAAAATTATTCAATTTCCACACTTTTCATTCATGAATTTCAACAACTCTCAGTCTAGATTTTCCTTATTTTTTTAGGGGAAAATATGAGAAATTAATAATTATCGCTATTCGTGTCCCTTATTATTCGTATTAAACTGCATCTGTTTCACATTCGAAATAAGCGAGCTACCAATACCAATATATAATAGGCCGTTTCATAACATTTGAGCATTAGTATGAGTAATGGAATAGAAAACAGCAAAATTGAACAAAATCATATGAAAAAGTAGATTTTACGGTTTTTTTTGCGCTTAACATTCTTATATCTAAATATACAGGCCTAAAATTAAATTTTCAATGATGAGGGTTTTAATTATGATTATTTACCAAGAGTCCTGTAAGATAATTTTTCCAATTATTGGATATATTTTATCTAAATTTTTAATTTTTAATCAACAAAATTTTTATTTTTACGTTCGTGTGATTTCTACGTTCGGTGTTGTTTCGTTAGTCAATAATTCCATAAAATTCATAAATAGTGATGGTATAACTTAACTCTTCTCTCTCATTGATAAAAAAGTATTCGATTTGTTTTGCTTTCGTGGTTTTCAATTTTTTTAAATTTTTGTTCTTGATGGTACATTTCTTTTTTAGGTGTTTTGCATTTGTTTTTGTATATTGTATTATTTTTTGTCAGTTATTATGAATTAAATTTTTTTGCGGGGATAGATGATTATAGATTAGTTTTATGATTATGCATAAATTAAAATAGTTTATTTAAATATAATATATATGTAGAAATATAATTACATACTAGTACAATATCAATTAATTTAATATTTTGTATGTTAATCAAAATTAAATTGTATGATTATGAATTCAAAATTTTATTTAAAAAAACGTTGTCAAATATTTTATGAAAGTGTATAATTTTATACTTCAAGAAATAGATTTAATTAATGTTTGATTAATTATCGTGTTTAAATTATTAATTATAAAAATAAATCTACAACTCTGTAAATGCATAATTTCAGTAAACCTAAAAAAAATAATACGCAAAAATATAATTTCGCGGCTGACGTACCTCCTCCTCCTACTATTTTTAATGAACTAACTACAAAAGAAAAAAAATCAAAAATAAAGCCAAAATCAACCGGAATGTACTAACGAGAAGCGAAAAAAACAACAACAAAAAACCTGAGAGTGAGATATAGAATAAAATCCTATTTAAATTCTATGAGAAAGACAAAGGAACTTATACATACAATTTCATTCATAATTTCTATTCCCGATTCAAAAAATAAAATTCTAGTTGGCTAAATCTTCAAAAAATGAATTAAAAGATTAATAAAACTGGAAAGTAATTGGACAGATCTTATGATAAATAATCATTATTGAAAATATGAAAAATTATTTTAAGTCCTATTTTTTAAGATATAAGAAAAAAATCACGTAAAATCACGTAAAAATCGACTTTTTCATATGAATTGTTGGTTTTCTATTCCATTACACATACATAGGACCGGCCATTTTTTTTGTAAAAAATCGGCCTGTTATATATTGGTATTGGAATTTCTATAATTATAAATTTTAGTTACACATTTTTAGTCAAAGAGATATGACGCACAATTTCACGTGGGCGTTTTATTGCTGGTATAATTATATTTATTGAATTAAATTAATTTATTAAAATGAATTTACTAGTTTATTATTATTTATGTGCAACAAATATATGATAGCAAACATTTTTTTTGTAAAACATAAATTATAATAAACTAGTTGATCATAAAAAAAATTAATTTAATTCAATATATGCATCATTCCAACAAGAAAACGCCCACGTGAAATTGTGCGTCATATTTCTCCCACTAAAAATGTATAACTAAAATTTATAATTACACTTTACAGAAATTCAAGTTGAGTATATTTTCTCCGTGTGTAAATTATAAATATTTTATATTGTATTTTATACTCTTCCTGAGAATTTCCGCGTGTTTTCAATTTTTCATTCCATTTGTTTTCGTAAAAATTTTATTTATCTCTGTCACTCACACCAACCGATTTTTGTTAGCTCGCTTATTTCGAATGTGAAACAGATGCAGTTTAATATGAATAATAAGGGACACGAATAGCGAAAATTATTAATTTCTTATATTTACCCCTAAAAAAATAATGATAATCTTGACTGAGAGTTGTTGAAATTCATGAATGAAAAGTGTGGAAATTGAATAATTTTTCATCTTAAAATGAACGAAAACATATTATTCCTTGTACTCAGGTACATGAAAAAGTGTCTTTGGGCCTAATTTATAAGTTATTACAAATCTAAGACCAAAAAATGCAAAAAAAAAAGTAGTTTTCATATGATTTGTATGGAGCGATTTCTGTTTGTTATTACTCGATGCATACATATGCAATTTCAAAATTGATGTAGAAAATCGGCCTACTATATATTGGTATTGCATGGATCAATGCCTATGTATTCATGGCCTGACAAGTCTGTTATAGCATATGTATGTGTCGAGTAATAACAAACATAAATCGCTCCATACAAATCATATGAAAACTACTTTTTTTTTTGCATTTTTTGGTCTTAGATTTGTAATAACTTATAAATTAGGCCCAAAGACACTTTTTCATGTACCTGAGTACAAGGAACAATATGTTTTCGTTCATTTTAAGATGAAAAATTATTCAATTTCCATACTTTTCATTCATGAATTTCAACAACTCTCAGTATAGATTTATCTTATTTTTTTAGGGGAAAATATGAGAAATTAATAATTTTCGCTATTCGTGTCCCTTATTATTCGTATTAAACTGCATCTGTTTCACATTCAAAATAAGCGAGCTAACAAAAATCGGTTGGTGTGAGTGACAGGGATAAATAGAATTTTTACGAAAACAAATGGAATGAAAATAGGTGGGGATTCTCAGGAAGAGTATAAAATACAAAATAAAATATTTTTAATTTACACACACATGCAAACCGGAGAAATTGAATTTCTATAATTATAAATTTTAGTTACACGTTTTTAGTCGAAGAGATATGACGCACAATTTCACGTGGGCGTTTTATTGCTGGTATAATTATATTTATTGAATTAAATTAATTTATTAAAATGAATTTACTAGTTTATTATTATTTATGTGCAACAAATATATGATAGCGAACATTTTTTTTGTAAAACATAAATTATAATAAACTAGTTGATCATAAAAAAAATTAATTTAATTCAATAAATGCAACATTCCAACAATAAAACGCCCACGTGAAATTGTGCGTCATATTTCTCCCACTAAAAATGTATAACTAAAATTTATAATTACAGAAATTCAAGTTGAGTATATTTTCTCCGGTTTGCATGTGTGTGTAAATTATAAATATTTTATATTGTATTTTATACTCTTCCTGAGAATTTCCGCGTGTTTTCATTCCATTTGTTTTCGTAAAAATTCTATTTATCTCTGTCACTCACACCAACCGATTTTTGTTAGCTCGCTTATTTCGAATGTGAAACAGATGCAGTTTAATATGAATAATAAGGGACACGAATAGCGAAAATTATTAATTTCTCATATTTACCCCTAAAAAAATAATGATAATCTTGACTGAGAGTTGTTGAAATTCATGAATGAAAAGTGTGGAAATTGAATAATTTTTCATCTTAAAATGAACGAAAACATATTGTTCCTTGTACTCAGTTACATGAAAAAGTGTCTTTGGGCCTAATTTATAAGTTATTACAAATTTAAGACCAAAAAATGCAAAAAAAAAAGTAGTTTTCATATGATTTGTATGGAGCGATTTTTGTTTGTTATTACTCGATGCATACATATGCAATTTCAAAATTGATGTAGAAAATCGGCCTATTATATACTTACACTTTACAGAAATTCAAGTTGAGTATATTTTCTCCGTGTGTAAATTATAAATATTTTATATTGTATTTTATACTCTTCCTGAGAATTTCCGCGTGTTTTCAATTTTTCATTCCATTTGTTTTCGTAAAAATTTTATTTATCTCTGTCACTCACACCAACCGATTTTTGTTAGCTCGCTTATTTCGAATGTGAAACAGATGCAGTTTAATATGAATAATAAGGGACACGAATAGCGAAAATTATTAATTTCTTATATTTACCCCTAAAAAAATAATGATAATCTTGACTGAGAGTTGTTGAAATTCATGAATGAAAAGTGTGGAAATTGAATAATTTTTCATCTTAAAATGAACGAAAACATATTATTCCTTGTACTCAGGTACATGAAAAAGTGTCTTTGGGCCTAATTTATAAGTTATTACAAATCTAAGACCAAAAAATGCAAAAAAAAAAGTAGTTTTCATATGATTTGTATGGAGCGATTTCTGTTTGTTATTACTCGATGCATACATATGCAATAATATACTATTAAACTATTATACTATCCCGTATTGCATGGATATATTTTTTTGGTTTGCACTCTCGCTCTTTTTATAATTTTCAACATTATTGCTCACTACTAAAGCCTGTATTCAATTGTGAAAAATTTACTGACAGCAATATTTTGCTGATATAACGAAAGGAGGAAAAAAATTAAAAATTCCATTATTGTGACAGAGATCGTATTTTTTTTATATTTTATTTTATAGCAAAACTTTTATGGTTACGTTTTGACTGCTTCTGTAACATAACCAAAAAATTTCATACTTTTTTTATGTTTAGAGTGCGAACATAATTTTATTATTATTATTATTATAACGATTGAAATATTTTAAAAAAAATCTACAAGAAAATGACATTTGTAAATGCACACAATTTTAATGTCGATGTGTATAAATGTTGCCATAAAAAATACTCAACTTGATACTTTTTTATAACAAATTATGGCCACACACTAACGCAAACACATTTTTCTTTCCAGTAAAATTTTACTGATAATGATAGTTGTTTCATTCGCACCACCAGAAAATCTATATTTTTATCCCATTTTGTTTTTGGTGACAGTAAATTTTTCACAATGGAATACAGGCTTAAACCCTCAAAAATTAAACTGCAATCCGAGAATACAAAAGAAATTTGAGAACATCAAACATCACTATCATAGCAAAAATTAATATGAATTAAATACGTATCTTGTCTAATTTTATTTAGTAACATTTTATTTAAATTATTAATTTATAATATTTAATTGATATTGTTTGTGCATCTCATTTAAGAATTCATTTATTATTGAATTATACATAATATACCTGAAATTATTTCATAAACCTGTATCATATTTGACGATCTGTAACCATTTATTGATGAAAAGATTGGGTACCAACTGTTAAGGTTCTAATTTTATTTAAAATTTACTTTCGCAAATTCGAAATAAACAAAAGACAAATACAAAGAGACATTACTTGTTTCTACCATGAAATTTTGAACGTGGTTAGTATCATATCTTATATACATGGACTGATTCAAAATTAGTCCGAATGATTTTGATATAGAACCGCCATTGCTTAACGCTGATTCGCTCCATATTTCCGGAACGTATCTCCGGCATTAAGCTAGGTCTTGCTGTAATGCCAATAAATTATATAGTTGTTTTTAAAAGTTGTGCACCGAAGATATGCAAAAATAAAGTTTTTTCGATAAGTATAATTCCTAAAATTTGGTGATTTTGTTAATTTTAAACAGCGAAAAATACTAACATATAATATTATTTTTGACAGGTACAAATCAGTGTCTATCCGTTTCTGTTTAAACACGAATTTGAATTGATTATGCAACATAAATACAGAAAAATTTAACTCCAAATGGCCCTCAAGTTGATTCGATTTTATATCTAACCCCAATACAAGCATAGTAAATGGATGTCCATATGTGTAATAGAATGTGCATATGGATAAGGAATGTCCATATGTATAATGGAATGTGCATATGTATAATGAATGTCCATATGTATAATGAATGTCCAGATGTATAAACAAAATAAACGGCTTTCTATTACTATTGTTACCAACCACCAGATTGTAAAATATATGAATCTAGTACACACAACACACCACACATTATAATACCGGGTTTCCATCGTCAATAGTATAATAGTATTATACTATTATACAATCATTCATAGTCGGGTTTCTATCATATAGTGTGAAGTAAGCTGTATAATTATGTTTGAATATTGAAATTTGTCTTTTAATGTTTTATACAAATTTCATTACAATAATCAAATCACAATAACTATGTATGTAAATCAAAAACGTATAGTTATATCAAAATACCACAAAAAAAACTTCGAACGAATCGAAATTGTAATAAAAAAGTACACTGTCATGAAATATATTGTTAAAAATATAATTTGATACCTACTTTATTTTTGATAGATAGTATACTGAAATATTATAATAAAGTATTATACTACCAACTTCGCGTTTAAACCGTCGTAGTTTAATAGTATAATACTATTAAACTATTATACTATCCCGATGGAAACCCGGTATCCTACCGGGTTTCCATCGTCAATAGTATAATAGTATTATACTATTATACAATCATTCATAGTCGGGTTTCTATCATATAGTGTGAAGTAAGCTGTATAATTATGTTTGAATATTGAAATTTGTCTTTTAATGTTTTATACAAATTTCATTACAATAATCAAATCACAATAACTATGTATGTAAATCAAAAACGTATAGTTATATCAAAATACCACAAAAAAAACTTCGAACGAATCGAAATTGTAATAAAAAAGTACACTGTCATGAAATATATTGTTAAAAATATAATTTGATACCTACTTTATTTTTGATAGATAGTATACTGAAATATTATAATAAAGTATTATACTACCAACTTCGCGTTTCCATCGTCGTAGTTTAATAGTATAATACTATTAAACTATTATACTATCCCGATGGAAACCGTATCCGTGACCGTATCATTCATTTTTACTGTATAGTAAAAGGTACACTCACATTAAACAAATCAAATAACTTTTTTGTGAATTTATTTTCGATACATGTATATACAATTTAATAACTAAAATATTTTTAAATATTGATTTTATTTAAATCTGTAAAGATATTTTCGCAATTTTCAGTAGAAAATATATTTTAAATAAAATATATTATTGATAACAAAAGTACATTCCGTGAAAAAATTAAAACGCTTGTCTGCGTCGTATTTTGCAACCATCTTGATTTTTTTCGTTGGAATTATTAAAACAGTCCTTCTGTTGCCGCCGAAGCGAAAGGTAATGTTTAGTGAATAATATTAATTTTTTCATACTATAAAAAAGCAGACATCTTTAATTTTTTTTATTATTTGTGCTTGTTAATTATAATTAGTGCTTTTTCTTTTCTTTAGTAGAAACGAATGTGAACAAATAGCTTGTTATCGAAATATTTGTTAATAATAAGGAAAACGTGGAATTTCATCCAACATAAAATAAAATGCAGTTTCCTAACAACTATAACCCTAATCAAATGTGAGTATCCAAAATTTTAAAACATTAGTGCGATTTAGAAATAGGATTTATTTTAAATTAATATAATGAATTTTTAAAAATGGCGTTAGGTACAGACCGCGACCTGAACGTGATCATTTCGCGGGTGCAGGGAGTAGTAACGCAATGAATAGAAATAGTTTTTGGAATCCGAATAATATGATACCATATGGCTATAGTCCAAACGGTACACCGCCACCTCGTTATGATTTTGGTGGACCGCGCCGTGATTTTGGTGGCCCAAAACAATTTCAACCGCGAAACCAATTTGGTGGGGCTAAACCTCAGTTTGGTGGTCATAAGCCACAGCATCCAAATTCAATGAAACCAAATTTTTCCGGCCCCAAAATTAATCCACAGAATCAAGATCCACAATCGAAAGAGGAGCGAGCTAAACAGCAAAGTTTAAAAGCAAAAAATCCGGGATTAGGATTAGAGAAACCCATATGGGATGTGCAAAATTTGAAAGCGTTTCCTAAAGATTTTTATGCACCACATGCGTCACTACAGAATCGTACTATGGAACAAGTGGATCGATTCCGGGCGCAAATGAAAATTACAGTTGCGGGAAATCGGGTTCCATATCCAAATGAAGATTTTATAGAGACAAATTTTCCCGAAAATATTATGCGCGAAATGATGAAACAAGGATTTTCAATACCAACACCAATTCAATCTCAGGGATGGCCAATTGCGTTGAGCGGCCGTGATTTGGTTGGTATTGCCCAAACTGGTTCCGGCAAAACGTTGGCCTACATGCTCCCGGCTATTGTTCACATTGGTCATCAAAATAAAATAACTCGTGGCGATGGACCAATTGTACTTGTACTGGCACCAACACGTGAACTTGCCCAACAAATTCAATCTGTTGCACAAGATTATGGAGCACATGCTTCACCAGCCATTAGAAATACTTGTATTTTTGGTGGTTCACCAAAAGGACCACAAGCACGAGACTTGGAACGAGGCGTAGAAGTTGTAATCGCGACACCAGGACGTCTAATCGATTTCTTAGAACGAGGCATCACTAATATGAGCCGTTGCACATATTTAGTACTCGATGAAGCCGATCGTATGCTTGATATGGGATTTGAACCCCAGATTCGTAAAATTATCGAACAAATCAGGCCAGATCGCCAAGTATTAATGTGGTCAGCCACATGGCCCAAAGAAGTTCAAGCCTTGGCTGAAGATTTCTTAACAGATTATATACAGATCAATATTGGATCACTGAATTTGGCCGCCAATCACAATATCAGACAAGTCATCTACGTTATTCAGGAAAACGAGAAGGAGGAAAAATTATTTACGCTTTTAAAAGAATTCGTCAACGACAAATCAAATAAAGTGATCATTTTCGTTGAGACAAAAAAGAAAGTAGAAGATCTCTTAAAGATCATAATAAAAGAAGGTTATAGCGCGACGTCAATTCATGGAGATAAATCACAACCCGAACGCGACTATGTTTTAAACGATTTTCGATCCGGTAAAAGCAGTATTTTAGTTGCAACAGATGTTGCAGCCAGAGGACTTGATGTAGAAGACGTACGATTTGTAATCAACTTCGATTACCCGAACACGTCAGAAGATTATATTCATCGAATCGGACGGACCGGTCGTTGTGAACAGTCTGGTACCGCTTATACATTTTTCACACCGGCAAATTATCGTCAGGCTCGCGAGCTTTTCGACGTTTTGAAAGAAGCCGGACAAACTCATAATCCAGAGTTGGCAGAGATTGTTAAAAGTTTGAATTCAAAAGGAAATCGATGGGCTACACCACGACAAAATGCCGCTAATGTTAACAATCCAAATAACAGTAGTTACAATAAAAATAAACCCAACAACGGTAATAAAATAGCCACGTGGTCTTCAAATGCTATGCCCGTTCAAGGCGGTGATTCACCTAAAAAACCGGGTGGTGATGAAGTTAATCAAGGTATGTTATATACAGAAGTCGGTGTAAACAGATAAATTATAATTTTATATAATTTCTAATTTTAGCACGGTTTTCTAATCAAACCGTATTCTACAATAATTATGATGGTGCTGAGGTCAGATCAATTCCAGTGCAACAACAACATCCATATCAGAAAACAAAATTCTATAATCCCAAGCGGAACTACTACAATAATCAAAGTGGGCAACTAAATGGTATGGATCAATCACAACCTGCATATCAACCACGAGGTGGCCAGGAAGGTGGATATTTTGGTAATAATCCACGGCCATATCAAAATCGGTACCAAAATCGATTCAATGGATATCATCAACCGCCACCACAACAACGTGGAAGCGATGATGGTTCGTCATCTGCCTCGACTCCAGGTAATGAGCATCGAGGATCACCACTTAATGTTTATGAAGGAATAAATGGCAATGGATTATATCCAGCGACACCACCTCCACAAATTTTCCCCATGCAAGCCCGACCACCACCTTACGTGGTTGACGTAGGAGGTAATCTTTATTTTTGTGCTGAACATGTTTAAAATCATTTCTCTTTATTGTTACTCACATCTCCCGTCTTATTAATATTTTATTAATAGGAAATAACTTTTATGCAAATCCTACATTAACCGGACAACAAGCGGTGGGCGGTCAACCATGTGGCTATCCTAACAATCAAGGTAAGAACACTATTATGATTTGTTTTTTTTGTGCAACTGTGTTGTTATATTCCCCCAATGTGATAGCGGTTTGTAAAACCTAACCACATCTTTTGGAACATTGGTATATAATATTCGCTCTTATTATCATTATATCGAAGAGACGAGATATGTCTGCAATTTTTGTTGGATTAGTTAGAATAATTTGATACTTAAATAAAAATCTAATAATTTTATTTTATATTTGAATTATTTTATTAATATTTGTTATTTTATTAATTACTTAATTATTAATTCATTATATTTCTATAATCATTGAAACAGTTGGCTATTATGAAACTTCTTGATTTCTGATTCATCAAACAAATTCGATTCGCCGCGACTTTAATTATTATGAATCTTGGTAGGTCGAATTTATTCTAAAAAACTTAAATAGGGCTATATTTTTATTTTATTTTAACTTAAAAAACATGGGTTGGGTAAGATATTCCAAAAAAAAATATTCCATCTACAAAATTCTTTTTTTATAATTCCAAAATTAAAATTTCCAATCAACAAAATTCCAAAAACCAAAATTCAATTATTTTATTTATTATTCTATAAAAATAATAAATAAAATAATTGAATTTTGAAAAAAAAACATATTATGTGTCATTAAATTACATAATAGCATCGTCGGCTCAAAACAATTGTTGGTAAGAAAAACTGCGTATTTTATAAACTAATTGAGAACTTGTCAAAGGAACTCAGCGGATCGAAAATCAGGGGATCGCCCACTTGTGAACAAATTTTTTTTAAATACGATATAAAAAAAGATAAAAGGAATAATAAGAAAAAGGAAAGATTATTCCAAAATATCTAAAAGATTTTGCACAAAGCATTCATTTATACCAAAAATTTTCAATATTTTATTTATAATGTTTCTACATATAATAACTTTATAAATTATTATTTATAACTGAACTTTCAGAAAGAAAAACAAACAAAAACCGATAAATTTTGGAATTTATTCCAATATTTTGGAACTTAAAAATTGTAAATTTTATATATGGTTTTTTGTTTTTCTGGAATTATGTAATTTGTAATTTTTTTTATTTTCTAATTGGAATTTTGAAATAGTGGAGTTTTTTTTTTGAATTATGGTACATCCCAAAAAAAATAATATGGATATCAAGATTATACACTTCTTTTAAAATAATAATTCACTTTTAAATTTTTTGTACATTATTCAAAAGGTAATGGTAAAAATAATTTTAAAAAATTTAAATTTGTTTTAATTATGTACTTATTAATTAATGTACTTAATTTATTATTCTATGAAACGCAACACGAAATTTCGTATAGAACTAAATTTGTATGGGTTTTGTGTGACTTGTGTTGTAATTTAAAATATAGGCAGAATTTATTTATTTAAAATAAACCGATTTCTTAAAAATTCTGAATTTAAATTAATAATTTAATTATTGACAGTATTATTATTATTGGTTGCATTATATTGCGATTATTTTTCAAACTCCCAAAAAATGATAACTAATCTTTATCATTTATATTATAAAATAAAATCAAAAATGTAATTAATTTAAAATATCGATGATGGCCGTGTCGGAATCATGACAAAGAAAATGAGCGAAGGCAAAAATTTTGTGTTTTGAGAAGTATTCGTTATTTTTCGTCAAAACTTATTAATACTCCAGAGGCATAAATAATTTTTGCGATGGCTGATACAATAGCGCAATCATGTTATGGTATTTTTAACCGTTGGTTTTGTCGTTTTGGAGGTATTGCAATTTCAAACAACACTATTTTAAAATTTTTAGAACCTCAATTTTTTGACATTACAGGAATTCCAATGAAATAGAGTTGCAGAATAGCAAAATTCCAACAAAATTCAGTACAGCCTTAAAATTTCAGCGCGTTGTATAAATTCCATTATTATTATGTTCGAATAATATTTATTTATCAAAATGATTTCATGATAACCAAAATATATAAGTATCTAAATATATTATATATTATGCACTAACACTTTGTCACAATATTAACACTTGAATCCTTTTTTGAGCATTAACATGTCCTTAATCTTTATTTACAGGTCAATATTCTCATCTTCAACCTATTCCACAACCGACCGGATACTATTATAATGCTGCTACGGCTGTTCAGCCGTAAACAAATAGGTATATTTTTTTAATTATTTCTATTTAATTAAAAATTTGGAGTCTGGGAATTATAATTTGATACAATTTAATATTCATTTATTTTTTTGTTTTTTCAAGCGTTTGCTTATTATTTTTAATTTTAAAATGAATTTTCAACAAATTATAATTATTAGATGTCTAAGTGTCTTTCTTTATTTTTTTTTAATAATTTAGTAGTATGTTTATCAAATTATCATAGATAAATTTAATTTAATTTTTAAATTTATTTTTTTTTTAACTAATATCCGCGAAAAAGTATTTTATTTTAATTGGTGGTTATGAATAATTGAATAATTAATCATCGATTAAATTATGTTTCGCGTTGAAATAGTATAAAACGAGAAAATAATATATCGTGATTTTTTGATAAAAAAATATATATTAGTAATAGTAATTTAAATAACTAAGAAATGTATTTTAATCATATAAAAAAAATTAAACTACTTATGGCTGTATGATGTTGAAATGCACTAAATTGGGAGTTTCGCATATAAGTTTTTTAACGTAATTTTTCTTTCTCAAAAGACCGAAAGTCTTTTTTTTGTATTATTTTATTAATTTGAGGCTCGTGATAATCGTGATCATCTAATTTTATGTTTGTCATAGAATTTGGTGTCAAGGCAATCGACTGCGGCCTGTAAAATACAATATTTAAAATAGGATTTTTTGATTTTTTTTTTCTATATTTAGAATTAAGTTGTGATAAATATATATACATACATATATATATATAAATATATAAGTATTTATATATATATACATATATTTATATAAAAAACACATAAGAATATTTTAGGACGCGATTACCAGTTAAGCATAATTCATTTTTTTTTATTTATAAAAAATTAATATTTACCCAACCCCTCCATCATCTTTCCACCCGCTTTAAAATACATTCCAGACTTGCAAGTTTGTGAATAAATTTATATAAGAAGCCTTTTAGTTATTAAAAATAAAATTAATGGGCTACTTTTGTATCGTCAACATTTTGAACTGTCACCACCATGTTTATTTATTTATGTATAGATTTGGCTAGATATGATGATATTCCTTTAATTTTGGTTTTTAATCATATTTTGAATCCATTTAAGAATATTAATAAATTATGTATAGTTTTTACTACATTCGAATATCGTCGTACTTAAAAAATTTATCAATTTTAGATTAATTTAGCTGAAAAACATTGAAATCACAGAAATCTCACAACTCATTTGAAGTTTCATGACAAGCTGTTAAAATAATATTCGT
The DNA here is from genome assembly GCA_951394425.1 of Tipula unca. Taxonomy (NCBI): domain Eukaryota; kingdom Metazoa; phylum Arthropoda; class Insecta; order Diptera; family Tipulidae; genus Tipula; species Tipula unca. The sequence continues at coordinate 19,106,493 of OX596383.1, read as the reverse complement.
TAAATTTGATTTTTAATATTTAGAAATCAGAAAAATACTTGAAATAGTTTTAATTTTCAATCTAATCGAATTAAACAAATAGATTTTAACAGTTAAATTTAGTATATGCAACATAAAATTAATGGGAAACATTCAGAAAATCGATAATAAGTACGGTAAAAAAAAATTCATTTTAATTTTATAAATGTAATATTCCTTAACACACATGTCAAGTGTAAATTGATTAGGTTAAGATGGCCATTTTGCGAGGTTCAGTTGCCATATTGTTAAAATAAAAATACTTATTTATAATAAATTAAAAAGACAAGCCGAAATATACTCTCCATTAATCTATCAATTGAAGTTCCTTCCGTTTTTTTTTTAAATATAAGTTTTGTGATATCCCAGAATATTAAGTGGTTATATTTTGTAATTCTAGCGTTTAATTAAGTAACAATTAGTATTCTATTTATATATTCATCTCATGTAATCGTGTTCCTAAATTTAAAAAATACAAAAGAAAAAAAATACTTTTGCTGCTATTAAAAACGACTAATTTATCAAAATAAATACAAAAAATAGCTTTAAAATTGAAACAAATTTAATTAAAAAAGGAGAAAAAAAATCAAATCTGTGATAAAAATTAAAATGTATTTTATAAAAAAAAATGAAATATTTTTTAAACGAAAAAATTGTATAAACAAATAATGAATTTAAAGTAAAAAGAAATTATTAAATATATATTTTTTGTTTTGTTAGTTTTTTCTTCTAATACTCCGTAATTATTGAAAATTTAACTTTAACATATTATTTCACGAAAATACTTAGGTTATATCAGTAATAAGGGCCGTGATATAAATAAAGATATTTGTGACAGTCATTTAATTATTAATATTATAAATTTTTTTCGTTTTTATATATTGTTTTAAAAGATTTTGCACTAAAATTTTGATCACAAGACGACGAAACCAAAGATAACATATATAATATAACCTAACATTTATTTATTTTTAATTATTAATATCCGTCCTGTTTTTTTATATAATATAAAAATACAAATAGATATATCTATTCAATAAAATAAAACGAGACATATAATATTCATTCAAATATGCTGGTCTCTTTATATTTGCTATTTTTATCATATTTTTGTCATGACATTTCCAATGACGACTCAATCGAACGAACTGAAATTTACGTAATTTATTGATTGATTTAATTATTATTTGCGTGCATTAAAAACATGTTTGAGCAATAAGTTTGTTTCCTAATTAATTTTTTTTTATTATATGATAATCGTATATAAAATTTCTCCTCCGCAAATTTTAGAGATCTCGAAATGTATAAAAAATTAAAATAAATGGAAATTATCCTTTTTTCTTATGTTTAAATAATAAAAAAGGCTAGTGATCATCGTACTTTTTAATTAAATAACAGTGCTAATCATGTTATTTTAATTTTGCCAATTATTAAAAACTAAAAAAATGAAATGACTGTTTAACTTTTACTACAAAATAATTTTTATAAGTAATTTTTTGATATTTAGGTTATATAACGAATATTAAAAACAAAAATACTTTAAATCATTATTGAAATATTAATTAAAAAGAATCTTTTCTTAGTAGCGAAACATAATTATTACAAAATTTGTATAATAAAATAAATTATATTTAATTTAAAATGAATGTATGTGTAGACGCGACAAACTATAAAATAATTATAGAATTTTTAGTTTTTTATAAATCTCAAATCAAATTCTTGACTTGCAAAATAATATATATGACGTCAACATATTATTATTGGACGTTTTTTTTTTTTGTAAGATACCCATATAACGTTTGTGATATAATAAAGGTAAATTATATAATTTTTTTTTTTAATTTTATTGAGTACAAATTAGACCTGATGTTAATTTAATCAAACTAAATATATAAAATGTTCCTGTTTTTAATTTAATTTTTATTCATTGTTTTTGTTTATTTATTATAATTTTTAATTGTAGTATTTAATCTTATATAAAACAGGAAATAAAAAAAAATGATATGAATTAGAGAGTAAACAAATTTGTTCCTTATTTAAAATTAATTTAGATAACTAAACTACAAAACAAATATAAAAAATTTACTATTAAACTGTGATTTTAAAATTAAAAATAATAATTATTTAAAAGAATATACATACATTTATTTACAATTTAATATAAAAAAAATTAAATCGATCAATTTACTATAAAAAGCTATAAAAATTGAATTATTTTGATTATAATATGTATATGATTTCCGTTTTGATAGTAGGGCTATATATAGGTTTTTGGGTTTCCTTCTTGTTCTCTACTGGAAGTAACCGATACACAAAATGCTCCTGAAAAAAATTCTTACGGTATATATTATTTGTTTTAAATTCTATTATTAATGTTTCATTATTTTTTTCTACAGCCGAAACACTCGGGTTTATCGATCGCTTTTATTTTATACATATGTAATCCGGTATTGAGTGCTAACTAGACGTGTATAAGCAAAATTGAGTAGAATCGATCGATTCGAGATATTAATCAGGCTATTATATTTATATTATTGTCTCATTTTATTATATTTCGTCCATCCGCTCAGAAATACTTATATATATATATGTATTAAAAAAAATGGAAAAACACAACAATGGCAATTTTTTTAATGTTTTTTTTTTTTAAATTTAAATTAATGAAGTAAATAAATTAAAAAATTATACAAGTAAAGAAAAAAAAGTTATGTAAGTTTCCGAAAAGTGCATTTCTCGTATATAATACAGTATTAATTAAAAACAAATGTTAATTTTTTGTTTTAAGTTGAATTATGTTCTTTATTTTTTTTTTATTATTTGTAATCAATGAATAATAATTCAAATAAATATATTTAATCTGAGTTAAAAATTAAAAAAACTATAAATGTCTCTATATTCATTTCTTTGAAAATTCACAAATTTGCAGATGTCATCCGCTAATGAGATTAAAAATTGATTAGGTAATTATTTAAATTGGTATATTATTAGAGAGATCACTAAAAATTCATGGCCCAAATTTATGAGATTTTAAGATGTGCAATTCATTCGTTGCTAGCGGGAGTTGAAAATATTTGAATTATTGCAAAAATAAATATTTAGTATCGTTAGAAAGAAGATAGATGAGTCAATTTAATTTGGTTTAGTTTATTGGTTATTAAATGCAAAACAATTCAAATGAATTCATACTATTTTCATAGGAATTTAGAAATTTAACCACATTTTTCAGATTATACAATGGTTTTGATACTCCTATGGCCGGTTGCTCGAATTATTTAACTATCGGTGCTCCAGTTAGCGTTAACTTATCGGTTTTTAGAGTTAAACACTTAACCGGCCCTTAATATTTTGATTATTTATTGTATCGATAGAAAAGGTGAATGTTAAGGTTAACATTTTAGAATAATATATTGTAAAATAAATATCAATTATGATTTTCTGATTGCAGTGAAGCGATCGATATTTTCTATACTAAATCCAAAAAATTTGGCGCTATTGGTAAATTATTGTGTTTTCGGTGAAAGCTATATTCCTTTGCCGTTTGACTCAACTAGAGAATGATAGATGGAGTGGTTAAGCTAGTATCAGAGCCACCTATATACAGAGTTATAAGGATCAGCCATGTTTTTTGTCAAGCTTTTTGCATTATTTGTATGGAAAAAATGTTTTTTTCGTCAATTTTAGTTCCTCTAGGAAAAGCTCAATTTTTCACGTTATGGGCTCTATATATAGTGGCTCTGCTAGTATTGAGTTAATATAGTGTTCAATTATGATAAAATAAACAAAAATATTCGATTAATTTTATTGTGTTTTAATTATCGTCAATTATAGAATGGAAAATTTCCGTATAACCCAGGTCGATCCACATAATATATTGTTACGTTTTTGCCTTGTCAAATTCAAGGTTCGATCACTGGATTGTGAATAAAACAAACGATGTAAATTCTAGAACACACTAAATTTATTTATTTCCAATTAAACACTAATTTAATTATTTCACTTATTTAACTTAATTATTTAACTTCACAATAATTATTTTCTACACTTTAACAACACTATATTACACTTTAATAACACTTTATTTCACTTTAATTACTATTAGCACTCTCACGGTTAAAACACAACTGATTTTCTCCCAAATGTTTGTCGCGTATTTATACCAAATATTCTAACCATTCTAGAAATCTCCAGAATATTCGATTAGTCTAGATAAGTCTAGACACCTCTATACTGTTCTACTTTATAACAATTTTACATTAACGATAGTGTCGCTATTCAAACATAGATGTCGCCACGATCGTAACATTACCCCTACCTAATCCTGATTCGTCCCGAACAGGATCCAACTCACTACCCCTGTAGATCGCTAATCGCTCTATATGCACCACCTTCAACTTTCCTCGCTGCCCTTTCTTGATCCGGTAAACCACGTCATTTATTTTGGTGATGATGGTGTACGGCCCTTCCCACGAAGGTTGCAGCTTTGGTGATAAACCCTTCTTCCGTTGTGGGTTGTAAAGCCATACTAACCCTCCTTCTTCGAAACCTTTATTATTTGCTCGTATGTCATATCGAGCCTTCATCCGATCACTTGATACTCGTCTCCTCTCTCGTACAAACTGGTGTATCTCGTCGAGTTCTCCTCTCATCTGGTCAACATAATTCTGTCTATCTAAAGCTGATGATGGAACGGCTCCAAACTTTAGATCCCCGGGTAATCGCAGATTATTTCCAAAAAGGATTCTCGCTGGTGTCATTCCCGTTGAGTCATGTACTGCTGATCGATACGCCATTAGGAACATCGGAATATGTCGATCCCAGTTACGTTGATCATTATCCACGACCTTTGCTAAATATTTCTCCAACGTCCCGTTGAATCTTTCCACCATACCATCCGACTGTGGATGCAGAGGCGTTGTTCTTGTTTTATTTATACCGAGCAACTGACAGACTTCCTGAAATACAACTGACTCGAAATTTCTTCCTTGGTCTGTGTGAATCTCCATTGGTACTCCAAAACGACTAATCCAATTATTAACCACGGCGTCAGCTATCGTGGTTGCCTCCTGATTAGGTATGGGATACACCTCTGGCCATTTACTAAAATAGTCCATTATTACTAGCACATATTTGTTACCAACATCCGTAGTCCGGAATGGTCCTGCCACATCCATTGCGATCCTTTCAAACGGCGCTCCAACGTTATATTGCTGCATTGCTCCCCGACTTTTCCGTGCAGGACCTTTTACCGCCGCACATTGATCACATCTTTGGCACCACTCCACTACAGATTGTCTACATCCTGACCAGTAAAAACGTTGACGTATTTTGGCAAGTGTTTTATTAATTCCCAGATGACCCCCACTTGTCCCTCCGTGATACTCCTTCAATATCTCGGCAATTCTAGATTTAGGCACCACTTTTACCATTTGCTTCACATTACCGTCCGAGCTTTCCCATATTCGTTTTAAGCATCCGTTCTCGATTTGGAGGCTATCCCATTGTGCCCAGTAAGCCTTTACCGTGGGACTCTTATCCGCAATTTCACACCAAGTTGGACGATTTCCTGTCTCCTTAAGTTGCATGATTATTGCCAAATCTGGATCTGCTAACTGCCTAACCGTTTCATCCGTCCATTCCTTATCGGGTAGTATTTGCATAAGCCTGGTGTCGATAACGTCTTCCTTTGCTTCTATACGCCCGCAGTGCTTACATTCCACTTGACATGGTCGTCTTGACAATGCATCAGCATTTCCATGTGCACTCCCTTTCCGATGTTCGATCTGGTAATGATAGCTCTGTAGTCGCTCAATCCAACGCGCTACCTGTCCTTCTGGGTTCTTGAACTGCAGTAGCCAACGTAATGCTCCATGGTCCGTTCGTATATGAAATTCTTGACCATAGAGGTACTTATGAAAATGTTTCACACATTCCACTATAGCCAACAATTCCTTACGAGTTACACAATAGTTACGTTCTGGTTTAGATAACACCTTCGAGTAATAAGCTATTACTCTTTCTTGCCCTTCCATTTCTTGCGACAACACCCCTCCGATGCCATCATTACTTGCATCGGTATCAAGAATAAACTTAACACCAGGTATAGGGTATGCCAACAATGGTGCCGTACATAATCGCCTTCTCAACTCATTGAATGACTCCTCTTGCTCGTCATTCCATTCAAATGCTCTGTTCTTCCGGGTCAAATCATGTAAGCTCTTTGCTACATTGGCAAATCCTGGCACAAATCGCCTATAATAAGTGCACAATCCGAGGAAGCTCCGTAATTCCCGTAAATTTTTAGGTCTTGGCCAGTCCTTTACCGCTGATATCTTGTCCTCATCGGTGTGGATTCCATTGGTCGTTACCTTGTGCCCCAAAAATTTTACCTCCGTTCTGAATAATGAACACTTCTTCGGATTCAACTTTAAACCGGCTGATTGTAATCGCTTCCATACCTCTGACAAATTTGTTAAGTGTTCTTCGAAATCCTTTCCCATAACTATGATGTCATCCAAATACACGAGGCAAGTCTTCCAGTGCAGTCCCTTTAACACGCGCTCCATAAGTCGTTCAAAAGTTGCCGCGCCATTACATAATCCAAATGGCATCACGTTAAACTGCCATAGCCCATTACCCACACTGAACGCCGTTTTTTCACGATCTTGCTCTTGGACTTCCACCTGCCAATACCCGCTTTGCAGCGGAAACATTCTAGCCCCTGACAATGTGTCTAACGTGTCATCGATCCTTGGTAATGGGTAGCTATCCTTTTTCGTTACTGAATTTAGCTTTCGGTAATCGACACAAAAGCGCATTTTCCCATCCTTCTTTTGGACTAATACTACTGGTGAACTCCATGGACTGTTTGATGATTCAATCACTCCAGCTGCCTGCATGTCCGTTACCATTCGATCCACCTCTTCTCGTTTTGCTAAAGGTAACCTTCTCGGTGCTTGGCGTATAGGTGTCTCCGTTCCAGTATCAATTCGATGTTTCACCATGTTAGCCCTTCCATTATTATCCGGTGTATTGCAAAATATCGACTTATACTGTTCGAACAGTTGTCGTGCTGAATTTTTCTGGTTCATGGTAAGATCCCCAGTCCATTTCTGCATGAGGTGTTCTACTATTTGCTTTTGTCCTTGAGTATCGGTGTTTCTAATCGGATTTTTCTGCTCGCATTTCATTATCGTTGACACCTCTTCACATTTACCAATAACAGTTCCTTTCTTAATTGTTTTTGTCTTTTCCGAGAGATTTAGGGTCCTAATCGGTACCCTACATTCGTTATCTGATTTTACTAACGTCCTCCCTATCATAATTCCTTTGGTTTCGCTTTCTTCTTCACTGGCTTCTACAACCCACAACCTGGGTGGCCCAGAACCTCCCTCCAATCTCCCCCACACAATTGTTTCCGAATTCGGTGGCAGCTTTTCCCGATGTTCTATTATTACCCGCCTAGTAGTTGTTTCCACATCATCCACTCGCAGTGGTAACTCGAAAGTATCACAGTCCAATACTCCTCTTCCAACATCCACCACGAAGCCATTCGCCCTCATGAAGTCCATCCCCAAGATGACCTCATCCACTATCTTTGCGACCAGCACTTCGTGTTGGAATTGAGCATTGCCTATCTTAATTCTCACAAGCTTCCTGCCCTTTATGTCTGCGCTCTCTCCTGTGGCTGTACGTAATTTCAACTCATTCGCTGGTAGTACTCTTCCCTTTACTAGATCCTCACGGACAAACGTGCGCACCGCTCCTGTATCCACGGTAATAACACAGCTCTTCCCGTCAATACTTCCTTTGATTGTTAAGCTGTCACCTACTCGTCCCAATCTCGAAATAGGGATGGAGGTTATGGGGCAATTGGTTGTGGGAGTCAGCTTCTGCCCCTTTAGGCTGACTCGTTGTAGTTTAACGACTCCTTTCGTTCTTGGCCATCTTCCTTGACCAACGTTCGCTCTCTACTTAATACTCGTCGTTGCATAGGAGATCGTGATCTTGTACGTCTCCATTTTCCTTCTTTACAGTCTCTCGACATATGACCCATTTAGTCACATGTCCAACATTTTATTTTGCTACCACCCTCTCTGTATCTTGGAACCGACCGCTCGACGTTGGTGCTGCTGTCCATTTCTACTCGTCGTACCTTAAGCGACGGTTTTATGATAGCCTGCGCGGTTTCATTTATTAAGGCACACGCGATGGTCTCGGCAAAAGTAGCCTTAGGTGATAACATCACTGCTTTACGTGTTTCCGGATCCCGTATTCCATCGATGAATGCGTCCATCTTAATCCTCTCCATGTAATCGGGAGATGTATTCACATGTGCCAAATGCACTAGCCGCTCGACTGCTGCGGAATATTCTTGAAGAGTCTCTCCGATCTTTTGACATCGGCTCTTCAACTCCATACGATACATCTCTCGCTTATGGTCACTTCCATACTTTCGCTCCAACGCCTTCATTATTTCGTTGTAATTACTACGGTCATACTGCGGAATAGTCTGCAGTGTTTCAGCCGCTTCTCCTTTTAGAGCCACTATTAATGCTGTTCCCCGATTTGCATCATTCCACCCATTTTGATTAACCGTTGTCTCAAATTGAAATTTGAAAACCGCAAACGATGTTGTACCATCAAATATTGGTGGCTTAAATTGCATTGCTTGAATTGGCTGAGCTACTGGCGATGCTGTTCCGTTAACCTCGATACATAGAAGTTTCTTCTCGAAGCCTAGAACTTTCTCTTCTAACCCTTGGATGTCCTTCTGTAATTTTTGTTCAATTTGCTCTACTTCTTCATGTAAATTGATATACATTTCATTGAATTTCTCATCCATTTTGTTATTGATCTCGCCCATCGACTGCTTAATTTCTTTCATTTCCTGATTTAATTGATTACTAGATTGTTCCATTTTATGGTTTAATTTTTCAACAGACTTTTCAACTGTCTTTTCTACTGATGTTTCAATAGACTGTTTCATTTCCAAATTGGAGTGTTCCATTCTCATCATAACTGCCATTAACTGCGCCATATCGAAATTTCCAGAAGGTACCGCTGCAACCTCCATTACCGCCTCTTTACTTTCTCCATTCTCTTCGTCCCCTTCTGCGTGGTCGGAAAATGTCGATTCATCAAAATTATAACTAGCCGGATCATTACCCTCCAGCTCTAATGCTTGAAGTAATCGTTGCCTCAATACATTTTTCTGGCCGACCGTTGATAAACCACGTCGCTCCAACTCTTCCTTTAAATCGGAAATCTTCAATTCGTCTAGAATCATCTTTTAATTCACAATCCCACCGCTGTCACCAATTGTTACGTTTTTGCCTTGTCAAATTCAAGGTTCGATCACTGGATTGTGAATAAAACAAACGATGTAAATTCTAGAACACACTAAATTTATTTATTTCCAATTAAACACTAATTTAATTATTTCACTTATTTAACTTAATTATTTAACTTCACAATAATTATTTTCTACACTTTAACAACACTATATTACACTTTAATAACACTTTATTTCACTTTAATTACTATTAGCACTCTCACGGTTAAAACACAACTGATTTTCTCCCAAATGTTTGTCGCGTATTTATACCAAATATTCTAACCATTCTAGAAATCTCCAGAATATTCGATTAGTCTAGATAAGTCTAGACACCTCTATACTGTTCTACTTTATAACAATTTTACATTAACGATAGTGTCGCTATTCAAACATAGATGTCGCCACGATCGTAACAATATAAATAAGAGCTGTACGGTTTTGAATTGAAGCTTTCTATAAGACGACTATGGAATGAAAATAATATTTATTTGGTAGGATTCTTACACCGATTTATTGATGAATAATTAAATTGCAGCATACATATATCAAACTAGGTAAGTAAATCAATCAAAAATAATCATTTGTTTTACTATTAACACGTGGTCAATTACAAAATGGTCGGAATCGAACATACATAACAATTAACCCTTCAATGACCGACCAACGATTACCACTTTTTAATAAAATTTGTAAGTTATATCATACACCCAAATTTATCAACATGAAATGACCATATCTATTCGGAAAGAATAAAATTTTAAAAATATTTTTTTCTTAAATAGTTAACTTATATTGACGATTGGTGCATCACGAATATACAAGCAGTTTGATGTTTATGATTTATTTTTAGTCTACAAAATAAACAGATTTGTGAGAAATATTACTAACCCGCGTTTTTTGTATCACAAAAGTCATTTTGGTCATATATTTTGTTTTAATTTTTTCCACAAGAGGTGCTTTCTCTACTTAGGGTTAAAAGTATTAATTAGTCTATTTTATAGGTGGATCTAATTGACTAATTTGTAGGCATTTAGAAATTTTACATTTTACTGGTAACATTTTACTGGTACATATTATAGAACATCATATTTATTTGTTAAAATTTTTCAAAACGCCAAATGTAAATTACCGCAATATTAGTTACATTTCATCATGGTTGATCTGATCCGAGTAAGATGAGTTTTACATTGAAAACAAAATATATTATTTTGCCTCTGCTGTCAAAACAAATAAATAAGGAATGATAAAATCACAATCGGTAATCAAATGTGTACGTACTCTTTCAGTAAAAAAAAAATGTACAACGCAAAATCGAAACATAAGTGTTACGTTTACGGACACATTTTTGCGCTACTGGTGACAGATTTTTAATAAAATTTAAATACATACATATTTAATAAATGTATAAGAGAAACATAAAATAATTCAAAACGCCAAAAATCGTTGTTACATAACTGTACTTATTCGGTTTTAAATTATTAAATTAAAATTGTTCACCTACCTTTTTGATGAGTTTAAAGTTGTGTGCTCGTAAATAAATAAAATAATACCTTATATACTGGTTTTTATGTATATTAAAATGTATATTGTATATAGATTTAATATTATATATTTAATATTGTATATAGATTTAAGTATATATATATATATATATATATATATATATATATATATATATATATATATATATATATATATATATATATATATATATATATATATATATATATATATATATATATATATATATATATATGTATATATATATATAAATATATATAAATATATATATATATATATATATATATATATATATATATATATATATATATATATATATATATATATATATATATATATATATATATATATATATATATATATATATATATATATATATATATATATATATATATATATATATATATATATATATATATATATATATATATATATTACATATATTGTTCGATAAAATATACAATAGTAAATCATAGCTCCAATTTAAATTCAATATGCCTCCGGTCGATGAATTTTTCACCCCATATTTGTTTTATACAAATCATGATCACAGAATTACAAAAGATTCAAAAATACAAAAAGATTCAGACCAGCGATGGACTTTCGGATCTGATAATATTGGGAAGCATACACAAGTTAAGCATTTATATATATTAGGTTGGTATATAAGAGATATGTGCACCCAAATAATGTTTGATAGTTTTGTTAAAATTTGAGACTTGTTTAAGGTTAAAATATAAAATAAATGGTAAATTTTGGCACAGTTACACATGGTGGTAGTTCAACTAAAGACAATTTTTGTTTTAAATAAACTAAAAACTTTCTATCTGATTACCACACTTCACACTTCTTTTTGGGATTCATTGCGGTGCCTGGGGCGCATTTAAACTCTTGACTAAATTCTTCTAAATTCGATAGGGGCCCAATAACCCGATATTTTGGTGGCGAATGTGGATCTTTTTCAATTTGTAGATTTGTAGTTTCATCGGTTACTGCCGAACACCATACCTGGGCGAATGATACAAAAAATAGTTGGCGATGGGTTAAATTTAACCCAGGGAGAGGTAAACGATCTACATCTGAAGCGGTTTTAGATTTTATAAATGCATGAAATGCGGCCTTTAGGCCACCATTATCTGCTATATTTTCTCCAAGTGTTTGGAATCCATTCAAATTTCGTCCGTTAATTTTATAATTATTATACTGTTTCTCAAAGCATGAGGTACGATTTTTAAATCTTCCGATTGTCTTATTATTCCACCACTGGTGCATGTTTCCTTCTTTGTCGTACTCACGGCCCTGATCATCGAACGCATGCGTTAATTCGTGCCCCATTACAACACCGATCGCGCCAAAATTTAAACTTTTCGGGTTTTTACGATCGTAAAACGGTAGCTGAAGTATGCCTGCGGGAAAAACTATCTGATTTTTAGTCGGAGTATAATACGCATTAACAGTCGGGGGTGTCATGCCCCATTTCGTCCGGTTAACCGATTGATCCAGTTTTTCTAAATTTTTTTTCAGATTAAATATGTACACCTTTACATTATTCTGAAAATATTGTTTCGGATTTATTTCTAAATCTTTATATTTCCGGTCTAGTTCTTCCGGATTCAATATATAGTTTGGAAATCCGATCATATCGGAAATTGCGTCAGCCTTTTCATCAGCTAGCTTCCTTGTTTCCTCGTCCATCCAGTCTAAGTTTGGCAAATTTAATCTAAAAGCACGTCGAACCTCATCGATCATTTCTTCAGCAAGCGGTTTGGCCTCACCGTGAAATACTTCACGGACAAACATGGCGCCGACCGCAAAACCTAGTACGTTATTTGTATCGGTGACACAATATCGCCATGGTTCTTCGCCACCTTCGCTGCCAATTAGTGCCTTGCGTAAACCTTTGTATGCATCTCGAAAAGCTTTTGACAAACATGCGGTCAATGAACGAACCGTTTGCCAGACCAGGTAATTATTAAGTACTCTGAAAAGAAGATATTTTATATATTTATTTCAAAAACTATACAACTGAGGTAGAATTTTCGTAATTCACTTAGTTTTAAAATAGTTTACTAAAAATCTTAAACAAATTATTTTCAAAAACTTTGTGTTTTTCTAGTGTTTTGAGTTAATTATTTAAAATAATGTTTAGAATAACATAATCTACCCAATTATAATTTGCCGATTTTCAATTTTAAACCCTTACCTTTTTGTATTTAAAATAAATATTTCATTTCGACCGTTGCCGGTATTCTCATAATTTCTCATAATACAGGATTGTGATTAAATGCCACCAAAAACTAAAAACGAAAGGAGATGATGAACTTCCACTGGCATCGAACGACAAATTCTTCAAACATCGCTTGGAGGTTTCCAGAAAATGGGAGACTGACGATCGTACCACTTTTATCGTCTGCTTCCAAAAATTCAAAAATAATTTGACCTGACGCAACATTAATTATCTGATCTTCAACGAACACTATCCAACATGAGCTTTGGATGTCGTGAAAGATTTACAGAGGAAATGTTCAAAACAGATCCAGATCACGGACGAGATCTTCTGCTCGGTCCAGATTCTGTTTCCCATCGTCGTTTCGGCCCATGCACACGCAATTGTACTAAGCCGTGCAATTTCTTACCGTTAGGCTCTAAAATTCTCTAGGTCTCAAATAAATCCTGCTGTTTCTACGGCAAACAGTGCAATTGGTTTATCTAGCTGTCTTTTCATCACCGATCAAGAACACCATTTAGAATTTCTGATCGAAATACCTGGCGCTCACTGAAGCTACAAATAATAATTAGTCAGTGAAGCATAATGTAGTTCACTACATCATCATATAAATTACCTTGTGCCAAACCACGACAATCGGCAGTTAAAACTGTTATAGTCCCTGATAGCAAAGAGTATAGAACAGATAGATAGCAAAGAGTATAGAAAGAGTATAGATAGCAAAGAGTATAGAACATTTCTATACTCTTTGCTGATAGATACCCTATTCCACGCATTCACAGCTTCTGAAACTAACCGGAAATAGACTTGGTACTGGCCTATCGTCATATTCCCATGGCTCCAGGGGATATTAATAAATCAGCTATAACAACTCCCTTTGGACTTTTCGAGTTCATCCTAATGCCATTTGGTCTTAATTAGCCAGGTTTAGCCGAAAGGCTTCGCCGAATGTTCTCGCCTATTCATATAGTCATTTGGTCATACTATTTAATAAAGGCAAACACAGAAGATATTTCTATTGGCCCGAAGAATACACTACATCTTTCAGCGAGGTCAAGCGTTCTCTTACCACAGCCACTCTTTTGGCACATCCGTTGGACGACACAAAGCTCAGCATTACTAACAACGCTTCCAGTATAGCAGTTGGAGGCTGTCTTACACAATAATGGATTGGTAGTCATTTGCATTCTTTTCAAAGAAACTTCCCAGCGATAAAGATCAATCCTTGGTTCCCAAGAACATACGACGGACAATTTTCGATAGTCCATACATGGCCAATCACACCCCGGCATACGTGCCATGCGAAACTGAATTTCTTCAAAATACTACTGGCCAAGAATGAATACTGATACAAGTAACTGGGCGAAACCTCTTATCCAATGTTAACATTCAAAAGTTCAACGCCACTCAAAATCAGAACCTGGTAAATTCGAGCTACCAAGTAGCAGGTTTGGACATCCACATGAAGTTGATCCACTGCCCCAATCGCATGACTATCATTACAATCTTACCCAATGGTAGAATCCCACTCGGACAACAGCATATAATCCGAACGCGAATGGTTTTGTCTAGCGATTCCACAGGCAACAGCTCGATGTAATACATACCATTGGGGTTCTGCTCTTCCAACCGTTTTATTGGGAATTCGAACCTCAGTCAAGGAAGGCCTCCACTGCGCTCCAAAACATCAAGGTTTCCGAGCGATGAATTTTTCATAAACGATCAAAATTCAAACCCGAAAATAGAAGCTTCGGATTTCATAAAGCAATTTCGTACTAACATGAGAGCTTTAGTTCCTATACAGAAACTAGACATCCGACTAAACAGTATACGTATGGCCCATAAATCTGAAAAATTGCTCACACGTATTCGTTCGCGTGAAATCGTAGTGTCCGCAAGACCAGGAGGGGAGTGATGTAGCGGCATAACAAAGTTTACATAAATAAATGGCAAAAATATTTATATTCGCGTCGCATAATTTTGAGATATTGCTCAGTCGCTGAATAAACATATATCGAGAGTAATCGATTACCGATACATGCTTCTGTATGCAATCGAAATTGAACCAGACTTTCGATATTCGTGAATAATAATAATAATCAGTCAATCGGGACATTTTTGATTTCCATTTTTGGCAATCCTCAATTCGATTAAATATTTTATTTAATTATCCAAATTCTTGGATTATGTGGTCGGGTGGCGTCCTCTTATCTTGTAAAACTACATCGCACATCAACGACATTATACATAAGTACAGAATAATTCATTAGAACTATCGCGATTAAATATGGAAAATGTATTGAAAATATAATGAAAAATGGTGATAAAGTTAGAAAACATAAAATATGAATAGGACAATTTTAGAAATCATTCCGGTTATCAATAATTCCATAACAATGAAATATTTTGATTGCATATTTTAACTAATTCAATTAACTTTATTGTTATCCGTAGATTAAAAATTGACGATGGAAAAAGGAGAAAATCTGCTTTTAATGATACTAAATCATTCCTTTTGTAAGTAATTGGTGAATGATTCGTAGCCAAAACAATTTTCTTTACATGTTTTACACGTACCAGGTAATGAGGCTGTCAAATTAGTGATAAATACTCTAATTTATTTCAAACGACATCATTAAAAAGTATAATAAATGATTTTTGGAATGAATCCTTTGTACGTGTAATGATAACACATATTTTATAAGCATGTTTTGTTATATTGTCAATATGTGAAAAAGTTAAATCAACATCTAAATTTAATTTTCATACCCCCACATTGCACGCTCTAAAGTAGAGGTATAGAGTGTGTATTTATATGGTGAAAAATACGTCAACTCACAAATTGGTCAGAAGAAGTCATATCAAAATTTTATGTTTTTTCTTTGTTTATTGTTTAGTAAAAATCTTGAAGCGAGTCACCACTGGCCGCTTTCAACGAAATTTCATCAGAATTTCAATACAATAAAGCCATATCATCGGCAAAAGTCGCTCATTTATACCTGGATCCATAAAATAACCTCTAATATTGGCTGCAAGAGCATTGTTATCCTGGTTATTATGCAGAATATCATACGGTATGCGAATAAAATATTTGGAGGTCACTATCTTTAATTATGATACCACTTAGTTTAAAGTGTCAAAGGCAACTCGCCCCTACCCTTCCGCTCCTATCTAGTTTTAAATTTCTATCTACTGATGGTCATCTTTCTAATTTGGGAGCGCAGCGACAGGTATTTAAAGTATCACAGGCCACCCGCCCCTATGCTCCCGCTCCTATCCTCCCACTCCTATAGAGTTTTACATTTCTATATACTGATGGTTATCTTTCTAATTAGGTATAAAAACTAGCCCAGCCTCTAACGGTGTATCCGGATACTTGGCGCCCTCCGGATCATGTAGCCTTACCTGTGTATTACGGATCTCTGCACAGGTGGACCTCCTTTCTCCGCTACTCGTGGGACCTATTATGGCAGATAATTTAAGAACAAAAGAGACCGGTGCTCTTAAAAAACCGGAAACCAGTGCTGTGGAGACATCGGCCTTTAGGCCCGGTCTCCAAAGGGCAATTAGGGGCTTAAGACCAAATGAGGCTGGCCCCTCGAAACCAAAGGGCAAAGGCACGAATGCTGGCCCTCCACTGTCAGCGAACTATCAGACCAGGAAGAGAGCCTGGTGCATGATCTCCAAGATCAGCAACATTCCGTTGGAGCAGAGAACGGATAGGGACAGGGATACGCTTGCGTGGGCAAGGCGTATCACTGAGCCACATCAGGAGGGTTCCGAGATCTCACAGCCGAAAAGGCAGAGATCTGATGATGAACCGCCTACGGAGGCTAAAAAGAAACGGGTTCGGATGTCACCAGGCCCTTCAACGAGGTGCTAAAGGAGCACCTGATCATGGCAGTCGTGGACAGGGCTCAAGAAGATGGGAGCATTACGGCCCTTAACTGGAGGAAGGTGGAGAAGGCCTTAGCCGCCTTCTTCCTAAAAATTATGAGGGAGAACCCAGGACCTGCTCCGTCTTGCCGAGACGGAGGATGGCACCGGAATCACGTCAAACTGACTGCCTGTGCCGATGATAGATCGGTAACCCTCTACAAAAAGGCGATCGGCAGCCTGGGGGAAGTCTGGCCAGGGGCCAAATTAGAAGTGGTGACTAGGGAAGAAATTCCCTGCAGGCCAAGGGCGCGAGCCTGGATCCCTGCTGAGCCTAGTGATCCAAGGGAGATCTTGGAAATGTTGAAACTCAGCAATCCGGATCTACCAACGGCCACCTGGAAGGTTGCCAGGTTAGAAGAGGTAAAGGCGGAAGCAGATCACAGATCGGCCGTCATTATCATCGACAGAGAATCCGTGGGTGCTTTGGCAAAATCTGGAGGCCTGATCAGCTATGGATTTGGAGCAATTACGCTCAAAATTTATAAACGCGATGAGGTTGAGAGATCTGGGGCGCCTGCAGCAGGGGGGGAAACCACTTGTGGTGTCCCGCCTGGTGTTGGTGACCCAGAAGTCCGCAGCATCCCGGAGGATGCACAGGAGACACTATCCCTGGACTCGGAGATTTCGAGATCATTGGGACTAAGCTGTGCGCTCCTAACGGACGAATCGATGTCAGAGGAGTCTGACTCAACAGTGGTGGAGGGAAGCAATAACTAATGCTTAAGATCCTTCAGATCAACCTCCATCACTGTAAAGCCGCCTCGGCGGCCCTTCTTCTAAAAATGGAATCTGAGTCCATTGATGTGGTTCTGGTCCAGGAACCTTGGGTCAATGATGACCGGGTGCTGGGTCTCAGAACTCCCAAATATAAAATACTACATGCGAAAAATGAAGGTAAGATACGTTCTTGCATTCTCGCTAGAAATAATCTGAATGTTTTTATACTACTGAATTACAGCAACGCTGATGTAGTGGTGACTAGCATCGAGATGGATGGGCACAATCTCTGGCTAATATCGGCCTACCTACCATACGAGGAGGAAAATATACCACCAGGTAGGTTGGGCAGTGCAATAATGGAGGCTCGAAAACGAAACATAGGAGTCATCATGGGTAGTGATGCCAATGCGCATCACTCAATTTGGGGGAGTACAGACATAAACAGGCGAGGTGAGTTACTCCTTGATTTTATTTTAAGTACTAACCTAAATATATGTAATATCGGGTGTAAGCCAACCTTCATTACTAAAAATAGACAGGAAGTGTTGGACATCACACTTGTCTCGGATTTTATTAAGGAGAGGGTATTGAACTGGAAAGTGTCCGAAGACCATTCCTTTTCTGACCATTGTTATCTCCAGTACGAAGTGGATACAAAACCCACTAGCAAACCACCCTTCAGAAATAGGAGGAAAACTGATTGGGATTATTTCAGAACCATTCTAGGTAACTTATTATCGGTATCGGTTCCAAACCCTCCTGCATCTACACAGCAGCTTGATGCTCTAGTAACCAAGCTATCTGATGCTTTTAACAAGGCCATGTTAGGTGCATGTCCTATCAGTTAGTGATGGGCTGATTCGATACTTTTGAGTATCGGTATGAGTAGATACTTTTACATCATTAACCGGATACTTTTAACCCGATACTATTAACCCGATACTACCTACTCTCGACACAGATACTCAAATTTTAGAATATATATACTTGACTCATTTTGGTACATTATGATGCATAGCAAAAACAACAACAAAATATATTTTAGATATGATAGTGGTATATATAAATATACATATGGCGATGTATGTGAGTGGTGAAAGAGAATTCGGTTCTTTTAACTCTAGATGTCCGACTCTTTTTGATTCATTAGACGCATTATAATAAACAGCAATATTATATTATACTATATATTAAAATTATATTTGTCTCTTTTTATTAAACACGTACACGATATGCTCTGCTTAACATAATATAAAATAAACGAACGAGAATGAAAAGAAAAACTAATACATATGATATTCCATTTGACTCATTTGAGTAATAATTATTTGCTCTCGTACGTACTACCTATAGAATTAACCGATGTCTGATTTTAACCGGGTAGTTTGACAAATACACAATTGGTTGTCCGGACAGTTTGAGTATCCGGTTAAAAGTATCAGGTTAGAGTAAGTCCGCACATCACTACTATCAGTAGACCCTTGGGTAAATCTCGGCCACCCTGGTGGTCGAAAGAACTCCAAGGTACTCGTATGAAATGCAGGAGACTGTTCAAGAAAGCGAGGAACACAAATGCTGCTGCAGATTGGGACTGTTATAAACAAGTCCTCAAAACCTATAAGTACTAGCCGAGAGCAGCCAAAACGAGGGCCTGGAAGCTCTACTGTGGCAATATACAGGAGTCCTCGGAGGCGGCCAGGCTACGCAAAGTACTATGTTCTAGTCCTTCCATCCCGAGTTATCTACAACGACCGGATGGTTCATGGACTACATGTAGTGAGGAATCCCTGGAGCTATTACTAGAAACGCGTACTAGCTCCGGAGAGACCCATGATAAATAGGGGTATAGACTCCGTAAGTCATATAGTAAAAAGGCGGAATATCCTATGGGCAATAAACAGCTTTAAGCCATACAAGTCGCCAGGACCTGATGGCATTATCCCAGCGGATATCCAGCGAACTATTGACTTAACCCTACCATGGCTGGAAGTTATCTTCAAAGGCAGCCTAGAACTTTGTCACATTCCTAGAAAGTGGACTGAAGTAAAAGTAATATTTATACCTAAGGCGGGAAAAAGCTCTCATTGCTATCCCAAAGACTTTAGGCCCATAAGCTTATCTTCTTTTCTGTTGAAAACACTGGAAAGGCTAATAGAGGCTTACATTAGAGGCTCAATCAAGCCGGGCGAGCTGTCGGGATCTCAACACGCGTACTGTAAGGGACGATCGGTGGAAACAGCTCTCCACTCCATTATAGGCCCGATTGAGAAATCACTTGAATATAAGGAATATTCAATGGTGACCTTCTTGGATATAGAGAGGGCCTTTAGCAACGTCAGACCGGGGGCAATCACTCGGGCCCTTGCGTGTCTGGGGGTAGACGTGTTACTCAGGGGCTGGATAGATCATATGCTTAGAAGCAGGATCGTGACAGCTTATCTGGGTGGGGCGTCAGCCGGCAGGTACGTGAGCAGAGGGACACCTCAAGGTGGGGTTCTATCCCCCCTTCTTTGGAACTTGGTCATAAATGACCTGTTGCTAAACCTGGAAGGGCAAGGCTTCAAGGTGGTTGCTTACGCGGATGACGTTGCTATTGCGGTCTTCGGTAAATATCCTAGTACGCTGAGTGAGCGCATGCAGTGCGCGCTTGGCTACCTCTCTGAGTGGGCACGCGGCTGAAGGCAAACCCACAGAAAACGGAGCTGGTCCTCTTTACCAGGAAGCACAAACTTCCTCAGTGTGACGCGCCGACATTAAATGGTACTCGCTTGATCTTTACGGATAGAGCAAAATACCTCGGACTACTTTTTGGCAACCAGCTAAGCTGGAAACCAAACATCGTAGAGAGAGTAAAGAAAGCTACTATAGCGCTCTACTCCTGCAAAAATGCCATTGGAAAGAGATGGGGTATGGAGCCCCACATAGTACACTGGCTCTACGTCTCAGTGGTCAAACCTATACTGCTGTATGGGGTTGTCGTCTGGTGGCCAGCGTTAAAAGTTATGGCCAACCTTAAACTATTGATGAAAGTCCAAAGAACGGCCTGCTTGTGTATAAGTGGGGCCCTCAGGAGCACTCCTACTCAAGCTCTGGAGATTCTCTTTCATCTTACTCCCTTGGGTATTGCGGCCGAGCAGCTTGCATCTTGCACAGCCATTCGGCTCAAATCCATATCTATGTGGACCTGTAATAATGCAGGGCACTCATCTATCCTATGCAACAGGGGTATTCCGGAAGCTACCGACTACGCTATCCCTTTGCCATCTGCTGAGATTAAATTCCAAACTGAGTTTCCCACCAGAGAGGACTGGGTGAACGAAACGGTTATGGACAATGAGGCGCTAAGCTTCTTCACGGATGGCTCAAAAAGAGATGGAGGGGTTGGCTGCGGAGTATTCTGTGAGGCACTAGGGGTTAACCTCTCTTTTCGTCTTCCCGACTTTTGCAGCGTTTTTCAAGCTGAACTGACCGCGATAATGGAAGTCATGGACTGGTTGAAGTATAATGTAATATCTACGAGGGATATTCGCATTTTTACGGACAGCCTGGCTGCTATTAAAACGCTACAATCATACTCCCTGACGTCGAAGGTAGCCCAGAACTGTCTGGCATCTTTAAATGAGATGGCTGATCAGTTCAACATCCGCTTGACGTGGGTGCCAGGGCATTTCAATATCGCAGGGAATGAAATGGCAGATGAGTTGGCCCGCAAGGGTACAGCACGCCTAATAGCCCAAAGCAGGCGGGATATAAAGATACCGCTTGCTTCATGTAAACTGCTGCTTCAAGAAGAAGAAGCCATAAAAGAAACGAACGTCAGATGGTCTAAAGCCAGTTCGTGTGTAACAACCAGGCAGATCTGGCCTAGACTTGACTGGTCCAGATCAGGCCAACTGATATCGCTTCGACGGCAACATATTGGTATGGTCGTGGGAGCTATAACGAGACATTGTCTCATTGGGATACATGCGAGCAGACTGGGTGTCCCAGCCCACGATTTCTGCCGCAGCTGTGGTGATGAGGAGGAGGAGGAAAATGTGCTCCATCTGCTCTGCACCTGCCCTAGTCTAGCGTACAGCAGAACAAAATTTATGGGAACTTCCCCTTTGAACGACCTCTCGGATCGTAGTAAAATCGAGATCCGGGACTTTAAACGCTTCTTGGTAAGCTCAGGATGGTTTAGCGAGTGAAGAGGAGGAAACTCGAATATGGTACAGCTACGGACCAATTTTGTGTCTATGCTAGTCCTTTAGGACAGCCACCCTTACCTAACCTAACCTAATTAGGTATAGCAAAGCGGCGAGAGGGCAGCGACCCAACACATGTTTAATAGTATCAAAGGCAACCGGCCCCTATTTTTCCTCTCCTATCGAGTAAGAGTTAAATGGTTATTTTTCTATTTATGGAGCAAAAGTATCGTTAAACATTTGTTTTTGTAATGATAAGACCGTTCATTTGATATATCACAAAACCTCTATTATAATTTAAAAATTTGGTCCTTTATCCAGCATCTCAGTGCCAAATAAGACGTCGAAGATGCGGCCTCCCTGACCAAATAAAAACGAACTAACATCATTTTGAATGTTGAACATTTGAATTTTCCTTGCCAATGAAGTTGGGAGTCTTATGTCGTTTTCGTTTGAACATAAAAACTTGCACTGAGTGCAAAAAATTACACGAAAACCGTTCGTTTGAACCAAAAAAAATTGCCTGACAGCTAAATTTTTTGCACTCAGTGCAATTTTGTCTACTCTGGTTTTTTCGACCGAGTTACCCCTATTTTACACCAATACTATAATTTTATCTGTCACTGTGCTGCCATTTTGACTTTTGTGAACAAAACCGTCTATCTATAAACGGTTTTGTTTGTGAATATTCATTTTTTTTTCTTCAGAAAACACAAATATAAATGAGGGTAAATCGGTTTCATGTTGACGCACAAAATCAGTGTACTCTGCCAATGAGGGGAAATAAATCAAACGAAAACGACATTAATAATATCGTGAGTACATTGAAGTGTTCCATTTCCGCATCAAAGTAACCACTCAGAAAATTTTCTTGAGTAGTTAAATAAAAGGAAATTAAAATATGGGAATGAAAGTGGGTTTTCATCAAAACAAAAGAAATCAATTTGCTTTTTTTTATTGGCCACTCATTGTAATAAAAGTAACGGGATAGTCATATAAAGATTTTAAACGATGATAGTTTTCCGATCATTCTCAAATATTTCAAGATTTTATCCGCACCACCTAATTACAGTCCCCGGCCATCTTAAACTCAATCGAAATAAAAAATTGGGGAATAAAACTTTTTTTCAATTTGTGTAAAATTTCATAATTGGTGCGCGCACCCTATTCTGTTTTGGTATCGATACAAATACACGATCAAAGAAAGCTGACATTCAGTCTAATTGCGATAGTCACTCACACGATACGGAAATAAAATTAAAATGAAAACACGTGCTTATTAACAGTAAAGTGTAAAATATAATAAAAACGGCAGTGTGATGGGGATTATTAGATATTATTATAATTATGTTGTTCATTAAATTAATTCGTGAATAAGTTTGGTTTAGTGTTTAAAAAATAAGTTGATACGAACTTTTTTGTAGTATCATTGTGAAACGGGATACATACGTGTATATACACACAAGTGTCCCCAAATTAATTTAAGTTATAATCGTATTTGTGTAATTGTTTTGGTGAGTTTTTGTTTATTTTAAATATACAATTTACTAATAATTATAGTTAAACAATTGTTGAATGGCAATATATTTTTAAAATATGTATGTGATAATTTAGTATAACTAGTTACAAGTTAAAAGCGTGATTTTGAAAAACTATGTAAATTCAGAATTTTACGTTCTTAAGACTTACTTCACGAAAATGTACCGCAATACGGCAGTACAATTTTACGAGATAAAGAGGAAATAAAAAAAAATTCACTTTCTTTTTATACCAACTTCATTCATTTTATTGTACTGCAGTACAATTTTAAAAGAAGAAAAATATTTAACTCTCTTATTTTGGCCAGCAGTACAGATGTACCACAGTACAAACCAGCTTGAGAATTTCAAAAAATTAACAATTTTTGCTAAAAATTAATAAATCTCGTTTGGTTTAAACTACCACACTACAGTATGATGAGAAACATGAAACTATTATTTTGACCTGCTTTACATATGTACTGTAGAACATTTTTGTGAAGCAAGCCTCAGGACGAATTAATATATTAAAGTACGTTTTAAACAATCTCTAACCTTTAATTACATTTGTATGTCTCTAAACATATTTTATTAATAAATTACAAATTAGTTTTTACGTTAAATTAAAGTTAATTTTAATTTCAAAAACAAATTTTGGAATTTTAAAATTAATCTTAAATGGGTATTTAAAAAAACTATGTTAAAAGGCGATAAAAGAAATGTAAGAAAAATTGATCGTATATCTATTGCACCTTTTCAGAACAATAGCGTCATAAAAATTTAGTGAACATTTTATTAATATTCTAAACAAGTGTAAGTAATATTACGGCTTATTCAAGATTAGGAAGATTCAAGACATTTTTGGCTCTCTTATTTTACCAATCAATTAAATCAATAGTTGGATACCCTTGTTTTTAAATTTTTTCACTTGAATCATTTTTAGTATAGCATTATATTTTCTTGTACAAAGAATATAAAGAAAATTGTAAATGAAGAATAGATCAGTGTTGCTACCCTGTTGAAAGTAAGCCGATAGTTTCCAGCCGAAAGTTTCCAGCCGAAAAAAATTGATAATGAAGATAATTTTTTGTTTTGAATTGAACATTAGAGTTGAAGTATATTTTATCTTTCTATCATACTACCAAAATTACCGATGATTTCCAGCCGATATATGTATGTCGATAAAGAAGATCTTTAATCTTTGAACAAAAGAGATACGATTTATTTCGATACATTTGTGAAATATTTTTTTTAATACCGGTAGGGAAAGTTTCTTGTGGGGATCCTGTGAAATTTAGATTTTCCAAAATCATAAGTAAATAATTGAAAGTTTATAAAAATTCAGCCTCTAGAGTGCTATGGCTGGAAACGGCTTGATTTGAAGTGAAGCTACGACTAGAAAATTATTTTTGGTTCAAGTTTCATGTGGGGATAATGGGAAATTTAAATTTTCCAAAATCATATAGAAATAATTGAAAGTTTATGAAAATTCAGCCTCTAGAGTGTTATATCTGAAGACGGCATTTTTAATTAAGCCAGTGACCTCGCTGAGCAGATCGAAATATTCATCTAAGGCAACATAGGGCGGCACATCATCTGCGCGTTGCACAATAAAAATGACATGACCGTGAAGTGATATAAAGTCCGTCCAGGTACAGTAAATGCTATCTTATCTCGGGATTGTGGGTCGAGTGGGATCTTGCAAAACGCATCTTTCAAATCAATCGTTTATATGAAACGCGTTTGATCCAATCGACTCAGCAAACCATCGATTATCGGTAAAGGATACTCATCTTTGACGGTTACCTTATTCGCCTCACGGGCATCCAGACACAGATGAACCTTACCGTTTGAACTATGCACCATAGTGATCGGCAAACACCACGAACTCTGACTTTCCTCAATGTCACCCAGAAATAACATTTGATTTAACTTTTCAATGATTAAGTTTTGCTTAAATGGTGACTTAAACTGTCACCAAATTTGCCGCTTTTCTTGGATTAATTCGTTTATATTATTGGACGTTGCCTTTTTTGATGCTATTTCCAGAGCATCTATGTGGTAAGGGAAAGATTCAGTTAGCAATTCCGTTGCGTAAAGTGTAAAATATAATAAAAACGGCAGTGTGATGGGGATTATTATATATTATTATAATTATGTTGTTCATTAAATTAATTCGTAAATAAGTTTGGTTTAGTGTTTAAAAAATAAGTTGATACGAACTTTTTTGTAGTATCATTGTGAAACGGGATACATACGTGTATATACACACAAGTGTCCCCAAATTAATTTAAGTTATAATCGTATTTGTGTAATTGTTTTGGTGAGTTTTTGTTTATTTTAAATATACAATTTACTAATAATTATAGTTAAACAATTGTTGAATGGCAATATATTTTTAAAATATGTATGTGATAATTTAGTATAACTAGTTACAAGTTAAAAGCGTGATTTTGAAAAACTATGTAAATTCAGAATTTTACGTTCTTAAGACTTACTTCACGAAAATGTACCGCAATACGGCAGTACAATTTTACGAGATAAAGAGGAAATAAAAAAAAATTCACTTTCTTTTTATACCAACTTCATTCATTTTATTGTACTGCAGTACAATTTTAAAAGAAGAAAAATATTTAACTCTCTTATTTTGGCCAGCAGTACAGATGTACCACAATACAAACCAGCTTGAGAATTTCAAAAAATTAACAATTTTTGCTAAAAATTAATAAATCTCGTTTGGTTTAAACTACCACACTACAGTATGATGAGAAACATGAAACTATTATTTTGACCTGCGGTACATATGTACTGTAGAACATTTTTGTGAAGCAAGCCTCAGGACGAATTAATATATTAAAGTACGTTTTAAACAATCTCTAACCTTTAATTACATTTGTATGTCTCTAAACATATTTTATTAATAAATTACAAATTAGTTTTTACGTTAAATTAAAGTTAATTTTAATTTCAAAAACAAATTTTGGAATTTTAAAATTAATCTTAAATGGGTATTTAAAAAAACTATGTTAAAAGGCGATAAAAGAAATGTAAGAAAAATTGATCGTATATCTATTGCACCTTTTCAGAACAATAGCGTCATAAAAATTTAGTGAACATTTTATTAATATTCTAAACAAGTGTAAGTAATATTACGGCTCATTCAAGATTAGGAAGATTCAAGACATTTTTGGCTCTCTTATTTTACCAATCAATTAAATCAATAGTTGGATACCCTTGTTTTTAAATTTTTTCACTTGAATCATTTTTAGTATAGCATTATATTTTCTTGTACAAAGAATATAAAGAAAATTGTAAATGAAGAATAGATCAGTGTGCTACCCTGTTGAAAGTAAGCCGATAGTTTCCAGCCGAAAGTTTCCAGCCGAAAAAAATTGATAATGAAGATAATTTTTTGTTTTGAATTGAACATTAGAGTTGAAGTATATTTTCTCTTTCTATCATACTACCAAAATTACCGATGATTTCCAGCCGATATATGTATGTCGATAAAGAAGATCTTTAATCTTTGAACAAAAGAGATACGATTTATTTCGATACATTTGTGAAATATTTTTTTTAATACCGGTAGGGAAAGTTTCTTGTGGGGATCCTGTGAAATTTAGATTTTCCAAAATCATAAGTAAATAATTGAAAATTTATAAAAATTCAGCCTCTAGAGTGCTATGGCTGGAAACGGCTTGATTTGAAGTGAAGCTACGACTAGAAAATTATTTTAGGTTCAAGTTTCATGTGGGGATAATGGGAAATTTAAATTTTCCAAAATCATATAGAAATAATTGAAAGTTTATGAAAATTCAGCCTCTAGAGTGTTATATCTGAAGACGGCATTTTTAATTAAGCCAGTGACCTCGCTGAGCAGATCGAAATATTCATCTAAGGCAACATAGGGCGGCACATCATCTGCGCGTTGCACAATAAAAATGACATGACCGTGAAGTGATATAAAGTCCGTCCAGGTACAGTAAACGCTATCTTATCTCGGGATTGTGGGTCGAGTGGGATCTTGCAAAACGCATCTTTCAAATCAATCGTTTATATGAAACGCGTTTGATCCAATCGACTCAGCAAACCATCGATTATCGGTAAAGGATACTCATCTTTGACGGTTACCTTATTCGCCTCACGGGCATCCAGACACAGATGAACCTTACCGTTTGAACTATGCACCATAGTGATCGGCAAACACCACGAACTCTGACTTTCCTCAATGTCACCCAGAAATAACATTTGATTTAACTTTTCAATGATTAAGTTTTGCTTAAATGGTGACTTAAACTGTCACCAAATTTGCCGCTTTTCTTGGATTAATTCGTTTATATTATTGGACGTTGCCTTTTTTGATGCTATTTCCAGAGCATCTATGTGGTAAGGGAAAGATTCAGTTAGCAATTCCGTTTTATTACACTTCTAAATATATTCCATATCATTCGTTTGTTTATTTGTCAGGCGGTTTTTCTGTATTAAGAGCGTCAGGGCTCACTGTTACTATTTCCGATAGATCATATCAATTAGTAGCCTTAGCCTTTGAACATGCAATACCTTTAGTAAAATAGTATCCATAGGCCAGTATGTAGGTTGTCCGGCTGATATATAATTCAATGACTGTTCCTTCATAGCTTCATAGAGTTATTTATCCTTCGGTGTCATTAATGTTGGACCCAATTGAGTATGTTTGTGTTGTAATCGCTGCCTGCGAGATATTTTTGTCCCAGGTGGTTTAAATAGTCCGTGATCTGCTGCTTTGTATTGCGTGTTTTAGAGAGTATTATACTGCTGATGTTACAAAGTGTCCGGGCTACTCGTTACTTGGATATGGTCTTTGTGATATTTCCTAAGCCAAAGCTTAATCTTCGTTTAGTCAATACAGTAGTACCACCATGGTCTTTGCCATCCGGTAATATTGTGCTCGATTAGAAATGTTTGTATCTATGCTTTGTGTCGTGCCAGGGCATTTTTATTCTATATAGCTATTTTGAGGACAGTTATTCGTTTTTGGTGACTATCTGCATCAATGTTGTATATATATTTTGCATCATTAGATCTATGGTTCTATGGTTCATCATCAGTCATCACCATGAAGCTTTGTAATGAAATATTCTTTTTTACATTTACTTGAACTTTTGGAGCGTCATCTTTAAGAATACTTGCATATGGAACTCCAGGATGCACATTACTATTTACAGTTGCTTTTTGGTTTCTTTATTTACAAGATTAGCAAATATTTCTTCTGGTTGCACTGCTATTTTAGCAGATGAGTGTAATTTATTCGTTGCTCAGCTCGCTATGTAGGACGGATTATTCGTTTCAATTCTAGATAGATTGTACACTATAATTTGCCGTGTGATTTCCACCTCAGTTGCTTCATTTTGTCCCGGAAGTGTTGGTTTTAATTTTATTGCATTGTTTGGAGTTATGGAATTCACTACAAATAATGCAAACATCATTTAATGTGCAGTAGGCTTTGGTGTGGCCGTATTCTTGGCACTTAACACACTGTATTGGCCCGATCTTTTTTCTAGGTTTTTTGATGGTTATTTTTCGATGCAATATATAGCGATTGATTTGCCAAGGAGCCTTCAGCAAGAAGAGCAGCATGTATATCGTTGGTATCCACGAAACTCTCAATCCACCTTTAATAATAACTAGCAAGGCTTTTTGACTTTTTAGTTGGCACGTATAAAATCACTGGGTTGAAGTTTATGACAAAAAAATTTACAAAAAATATAAATTGCATAGTGCTTATGTATTGAATGAAATTAAAAAATTCCTAAAACTTGATTTTTTTTTCTGAAATATCCAAATTGTTTGTTAGGCGCTCATCATTTTAAATTAAAATAGTTTTACTCGTTAATAAGTTGTAGCAAGATTTAATTTGTTTAATTAGTTGTAATTAACAGATAATCGTAGAGCATGCCATCACATTGTACATACATTTCATATTATTTGTGTTAAACCAAATGTTTGCGCGATCCGTCGAACACTTAGATTTTTGCTCAAAATAATTAAATTACTCCAATTTACAGGGTATATGTATACCATATAGTGTAAACAATGGCTAGTTATAAAAATTGTGGCGGCAAAATATTGTGGCGGTTTGGTGTACAAAATTATTACAGGTGATAAAGTCGACTTTTTGGTATTTTTCGTTGAATTAAAGTGGATTTTACCCAAAATAATTAAATTACTCCAATTTGCAAGTTATATGTATACCGTTTAGTGTAAACAATGGCCAGTTCTATCCAAAATATGGTGGCAGTCTGGTGTAATAAATAATTACAGGTGATAAAGTCGACTTTTTTGGTAATTTTGCTTGACTTAAAATGGATTTTACACAAAATAATTAAATTACTCTACTTTACAAGGTATATGTTTACCATATCGTGTAAACAATGGCCAGTTCTATCCAAAATATGATGGTAGTCTGGTGTAATAAATTGTTACATGTGAAAAAATCGACATTTAGTTATTTTGTTCGTCGTGTTACCAGTGAACTGTAATTATGTTGTAATAAATTCTGGCTCAATTTTTATCTCGATATCACAATTATGTACTTTAAAAGCTAGAAAGTAGCAGTGTATTAGGTTCAATTTGAAGTTACACCATCCACCATCGCTTTTCTCGCGAACGACAAATTAAATAAAATTGGGACCTGGTTTAATAAATTGTAATGAAAGTGTAATAAACTATGGGCTAGTTTGTGGTGGGCTGATTTGGCTGGGCAGCTTCATGGTACTACGAAATATTTGTGTTCAGAAAACAATATTTAATTTTTCAGCCAAAATCAGAAAAATTACCAACTTTTTGAGACCACACGCAAATTATTTTATATGTATTAACTTTTAATTAACTTTAACTTTTAATTTTTAAATAAAACGTTTTATTTTTATAAAACTATAAGCTTTCGATCATTATGTGTGACGATCTTCATAGTTAAGATATTGCAATCGAATTATAGTACAATTTGGTTTAAATAACAGTTCAAACTAGTAATATGCATGTTGACATATTTTTTAAGATTAAATAAAATGTTATTTAAATTTCAAAATAATAAATTAAAATAAGTCTAACCATCCTGCATTGATAAATAGTTAATTATTCTCTCTATAGTAAACTCTGACTCACAGTAAACTTAGAGACTTTGATCAAAATCAAAAACATTGTGTGAATAAATAAAAATAATAAAGAAAATTTTATAACTCTGCCTTTATATGTTTTGTAGTTTTGTTGTGGATTCCTCAAAATTGTCCGCATCTGCCAGAATCGCAGTATCGTCAGCAAATGTGGCGATATAGTAACATCGTTCATGCGAGGTAAGTCTCTGGTGCAAATATAAAGTAATGGATCCAAGACACTACCTTGAGGGACTCCTGCTGAGATTTTCATTAGCCTTTACTTTGTTATGTGACCACTCGTACGAAAGGGTTATAGCATTGACTTCGTTTATGCATTACATAAGTTTGGTACAATGTTATAATGCTATAAATCTACTCCAAAACAAATTGTAAATAATTGTAAATTGTAGATTGTAAATAATTATGACGAATTGTCACTTCTTTCTCTTTTGGATTCATCTTTCGTCGGGTAAGGTCAGCATAATATTAATAATAAATAATATTAATAATGAATAATATAAATAATATTAATAATATTAATAAGCATAATAATCATAATAAATTATAAGTTTATTTTTTCACATAAATATATATAATATAATTAATTTTAATATTTGTGAATTATATATTAAAGTACATAAAATCATTTTTATAAAGTAAATTTTAATAAATTAATTGTTCAAATTTCGGAACTCTTTTATTGTTATTGTATAATTGTTGTGATTGTGTCAAGTTGAACCAATAAATCTATTAAATTGTTTAGTGTTTTGTAATCGGATGAAAGTGGGCGCTTCATGATTTTCCGCGCATAACAAATTGGTGGCAACGGAGGGATCCCGCGGTCGAAAAATGCTAACGGATTCTAAACCAAAAATAAAACAAAATTGTGTTTATGCAAATTGAAAGCGAAGCTTTACCTATCTTTTCAAATAGTTCGATGAACGCAGTAATACCTAAACAAAGCTTATAGATAAATCTGATTTAGTTTTATAAAATAATCAGACTTTGTTGTAATTTGGCACTAAATCATAAAAAAAATACTAAACAAAATAAAAAAATTCTAATAAAAATTTTTTTTATATATTATGCTGACTCTTATTCAAATTAATTACCATCAAAAACAATTTTATAATAATTTTTTTTTACTACTCGCACTTCCTAATTGAGTGTGAAGATCATAAATAATCATAAAGTAGCAGTACCTAATTAATAGCGCTTATGATTTGTCATCAAATTTACCATATCATGCGCTCAACAGTAACCTGTTCCACATAAATTGGGAGAAAGAAGACGAAGCCCGTCCACAAAAACAAAAACAAATCATATTGATTCATCACAAACACAATACAACAATAAACGGTTCCAGTCATCAATAAAATACACAAAAATCATTCAACCTTATACAACCTGATGTCATTTTATATTGCGGAAATTGTACAACACTACATTTAGGATACCACTTCAACAAAAAAATTTTAATTGTAAAGGTTAGTGGAATTTCAATTTATAATTCGATTGTTTGCTTTCGGGTTTTATAATTGTTTCCTATAAATATGTAAATTTTCAATCATATGAGTGAAATATCGCGTCCGTTTTTAAAATCAGGTTTACATAAAGATCTTGTTTATGCCATTGATCAAATAACCGAAAAGGTTTCCAATCTTAGTGTTTGTGAATTTTCAGAACAATCGTGTAAAATATCATTAGATACTTTTCTAGTTACAAGTCAAGAAGAGTCAAAAACCATGCCATTTAAACTAGAAACAGCGATAAAATTAATCCCTTCTTTTGACGGTGATTCAACTAAATTACAACATTTTATTGCTTGTTGTGATTCGGTTTTTGAAGGTGCCGCCGAAAGGGATATTAAGCCTTTTCTAGATTTACTAAAATCAAAACTTTTAGATTTAGCATTCGAGCAAACCTTTAAATACAATGAATATACCTCTTGGGATGAATTAAAATTAGATTTAACAAACGAATTTTCTGAGTTATATTCATGTGAACACTTGCAAATGGAGCTTGTACATATTTCTCAAAAGCGGGATGAAACTGTCAAAGAATATGCCCGTCGTGTTCAAGATATTTTGTCTAAGTTAAACGAAGCTTGCATTCGTGCAGAAGGCAAGGATGCGGCGAAAGTCATTAAAAGCATTAATTCTAAAACCGCCTTACGAGCTTTTCAAGAAGGTCTTCATGATCACATAAAATTAATAGTCAAAGCATGTCAATTTTCGAGCTTAAAAGAATCTCTGGCTAAAGCCTGCGAGGAAGAATTAGCTTTTCTACTTCACAAACAAAAAAGAAACTCTATTAGTTCTTCTAGGCAACAGGTAAAATGTCAGATATGTTTCAAATTAGGCCATACAGCATCTACATGTTATCTTAGGAACCCTAGACCACTTTCTAACCAACCTAGTTTTTCGAGTTTCCCGAAAACACAAGGTCCACAGCCATCCAGCTCACATATGGCCCAATTTAAAAATTCCAATGTTCCATTTAAAGGTCAGACATTACCTAACATATCCAATCAAACTGTTAAACCAGTCTATATTTGTACATATTGTAAATGTCCAGGCCATCGAATTAATTATTGCTTTAAGCGACGACAAGCTAACGCCAATAAAAATCTAAATAACATAAATGAACAAACGGAAAACTTTCAAGAACCGATCAAGAACGATGCGACTTGTCCGGTTCAGCAACTTTAAATTCGTGTCGAAATTCAAATTTATTAATTCCGTCTAATAATATATTAAGCTCCAACACCCAATCCATTTTACTAACGAATTCAAGTTTAGATAAAAAATATGTTAATCTTAAACTTGATATTGGTAATAGTAAATCACTATTTTTGTTAGTAGATACGGGAGCTGACATATGTCTAATCAAAAAGAGTTTCATCAAACCAGATACTATTTGTCATCCTAAATTAAAATGTTGTTTAAAGGGTATCTCAAACGATCATATGGAAACACTTGCTGCTTGTGATGCAAAAATTGAACTACCTAATTCAATTCAAATCGCCCATCGTTTTCACATAGTGAAAGACGATTTTCCGATAGCATGTTGCGGTATATTGGGAAAAGATTTCCTATCCAAATTTAAGTGTCATATTGATTTTCAGAGTAATTCTATCAAAATTCCATTTGAGGAAAGCATGTTGTCTTTAAATTTGTGCCA
The DNA here is from genome assembly GCA_951394425.1 of Tipula unca. Taxonomy (NCBI): domain Eukaryota; kingdom Metazoa; phylum Arthropoda; class Insecta; order Diptera; family Tipulidae; genus Tipula; species Tipula unca. Next base: position 19,072,714 of record OX596383.1, on the reverse strand, counting down.
TGCTAACTCAAACTTTGTTCCACCCAGATCTGAAAAATTGGTTAAATTCAGTTCTCGTGATAAGGATAATAAGGACTATCTGTGTTGTTCGAAAGAATTAGTTCCAGGAATTTACATCGGGAATTCTTTAATTAAAAGCAAAACTAATTCTAGTTACATAAGCATTGTAAACACTACGGAGGAACCTTTTGAATTTACCGAACTTTCTCTTACGCTTTATCCTTTAGAAAATTATAATGTTTACCATATTGAATCACAAAACGATTACCTAGGGGATAGGCTAGACATATTAGAAAACAGTATCAATGTTGATAACTTGAATTCTGAAGAAAAGTCTTCAATTATACATTTATGTCGGGAGTATAACGACATTTTTCTTTTGCCTGGTGATAAACTAACGGTTACCGAGACTATTACACACAAAATTCCCACTAGTTCTAATACTAGTCCAATCAATGTTCGTCAATATCGGTTACCGCAATCTCAAAGATCAGAGATTGATTCGCAAATTACCAAAATGCTAAAAAATAATGTAATCGAGCCTAGTAAATCACCATGGAATTTTCCTCTACTAGTGATTCCCAAAAAATCGGATACGGATGAGAAGAAATGGCGCATCGTTGTCGATTACCGTAAATTAAACGACATCACGATAGGCGACAGTTTTCCTCTTCCGAATATCACGGACATTTTGGATCAACTTGGGAAGAGTTCATACTTCAGCACAATAGATTTAGCTGACGGTTACCATCAGGTACCATTAGACAACATAGACAAAGATAAAACTGCTTTCAGTACCACTTTTGGGCACTATCATTTTACCAGAATGCCGTTTGGTTTGAAAGGCGCTCCGGCGACTTTCCAACGTCTGATGAATTGTGTTTTGAGTGGCCTTAATGGTATCAAGTGCTTTGTGTACCTTGACGATGTGGTCGTCTACGGATGTAATTTAACTGACCATAATTCGAAAATCCGAGAAGTTTTTGATTGCTTTCGTAACCATAATTTGAAAGTTAATCCAACTAAATGTCAGTTCCTTCGTAAGGAAATTACATACTTGGGTCATGTTGTAACCCCGGAAGGAGTAAAACCTGACCCCAATAAAATAACAGCAGTTACCAAATATCCAATTCCAAAAAACCCTAAAGAAATTAAGTCTTTTTTGGGTTTCGCCGGATATTATCGACGTTTTATATCAAACTTTTCCGGTATTGCGAAACCGCTAACTAATCTTTTAAAAAAGGACGTCGTATACAAATGGGATGCATTTTGCGAAGAAAGCTTTACCAAATTGAAAAATGCACTTTGCTCTCCACCAATATTAACGCGACCCGATTACGCAAAACAATTTACGGTTACTTGTGATGCGAGTGATTTGGCCATAGGTGCTGTTCTGTCTCAAGAGATAGATGGTAAGGATATGCCAATCGCTTTTGCTAGCCGTGTTTTGAACAAAGCAGAAAAGAATTATTCAGCTATCGAGAAGGAATTGCTTTCTGTTGTTTGGGCCGTTAATCACTTTCGCCCATATGTTTATGGACGAGAATTCGTTGTAGTCACCGATCATAAACCTTTAGTCTGGTTATGTAGTATAACCAATCCGTCCTCAAAACTCACGCGTTGGCGAATTAAACTAGATGAATATCAATTTAAAATCATACATAGAGCAGGAAAACTGAATACGAATGCTGATTGTTTAAGCCGCATTCCGATAAAAACCACTGATGTAAATACTAATGTCCATGTACTAACTAGAGCACAAAAATTACGGCAAACTATTATTGATGATAAAGGTCACAATTCTGAAAACGAACAGTCGATCGATAAGAGAGATATCGTTGAATTGACAAACCAATCTGAAATAGAAACCGTAATTCATGAATTTCATCACAGTCTCTCTGGAGGTCATCAAGGCATTTACAGAACTTATAATAGACTACGAAAATTTTATAGTTTCCCAAATATGTTAAGTCAAGTAACCAAAATAATAAAAAATTGCAAATCTTGTCAAACGAACAAATCTGGTCTGTCGAACAAAATGCCCATGAAAATCACGACTACATCATCTAGTCCTTTTGAAAAATTATTCTTGGATATTGTTGGTCCTTTGAATCCATCTCATTCTAATAATAAATTCATACTGACAATGCAAGACGATTTAACAAAATTTTCATTAGCCGTACCGATTCCAAACCAAGAAACAGAAACAGTTGCTCGAGCATTCGTCGAAAACTTTATTTGCGTTTTCGGTATTCCATCATCGATTCTTACTGATCAAGGGTCGAATTTCATGAGTGCCTTGTTTAAACGAATAGCTAAATTGTTTAAAATAAAAAAGATAAATACTACAGCTTATCATCCACAATCAAATGGTTCTCTAGAAAGATCTCACAAAACGTTTATGGATTATATACGCCATTATAGCACGCAGGATCCACTAAATTGGGATTCATGGGTTCCTTTTGCTATATTTTGCTATAATACTACTCCTCATTCTTCCACTAAATACATGCCATTCGAACTGGTTTTTGGATGTAAACCGCAGATTCCTAGTTCTCTTACCCATTCTCGTGATACTGTGTACAATTATGATGACTATTACTTTGATCTCAGATTCAAGTTTCAACAATCATTTGAAATTGCTAAAAATAACATACTTGAGTCTAAGGAAAAATCTAAGGTCTATTACGACAGGAATTCTAAAGTAATTAAATATAATGTTGGTGATCTTGTTTGTTTGAAAAACGAAGCTCGAAATTCTAAATTATCAAAGTATTGGCTAGGTCCTTATGAAGTCCAAGAAATAAATTCACCTGAAAATACTTCGATTAAAATTGGAAATTCAACTAAAATGGTACATAACAACAGATTGAAACCTTTTCACGAAAATTCTGAATCGTAAGTTGTATAAGTAGATAAATGTTGAAAGAAAAAAAAACATAACCAAATATACACTCTTATGAATTAAATTTAAAAAAAAAATGGATTATTATTACTATATTAATTAATAAAAAAAATATTTCATTGTGAAATACGATATTTAAGCAAACATTTGATTGAATTATATTTTGTAATTTCACTATCTAAATTTTATTAGTTAAGTTTACTAGTTTTTTCTCTGAACTCGTTCAGACTTAAGATTACTATCTTAAGACTACGGGGGGAGATGTTATGTGACCACTCGTACGAAAGGGTTATAGCATTGACTTCGTTTATGCATTACATAAGTTTGGTACAATGTTATAATGCTATAAATCTACTCCAAAACAAATTGTAAATAATTGTAAATTGTAAATTGTAAATAATTATGACGAATTGTCACTTCTTTCTCTTTTGGATTCATCTTTCGTCGGGTAAGGTCAGCATAATATTAATAATAAATAATATTAATAATGAATAATATAAATAATATTAATAATATTAATAAGCATAATAATCATAATAAATTATAAGTTTATTTTTTCACATAAATATATATAATATAATTAATTTTAATATTTGTGAATTATATATTAAAGTACATAAAATCATTTTTATAAAGTAAATTTTAATAAATTAATTGTTCAAATTTCGGAACTCTTTTATTGTTATTGTATAATTGTTGTGATTGTGTCAAGTTGAACCAATAAATCTATTAAATTGTTTAGTGTTTTGTAATCGGATGAAAGTGGGCGCTTCATGATTTTCCGCGCATAACATCCGATGCAACTGGATCACTGATTCGCATTTCACTGTCAAGTATCGGTCCTCAAAATATGATTTTAAGATTGAATCTCCCTCAAGTTAAGTGGAAATCATTGTGCTATACTTTTTTTTTTTTTTTTTTTTTTAAATTGGGCGGATTACTCCAGCACTCAATGCCACTAATGAGCCCACGGTGCAATACCCGGACAAACACATATACTTACACATTAAAAACACCCAACCGTGATTTTTGGTCACCACCGGGAATCGAACCCGAGACCCTCGAATAACAAAGCAAGGAGGCTACTTATTGTGCCAATGAGGGCGGCGTGCCATACTTTATCAAATGGCTGCACTAAATCTAGAAAGATGCCAGAACATGATTTTCTTTTCTAATGTGTTTTCTGATGTGATAGATCAGTAATTGTATGCGCTTGATCTATGGTTGAATGCTTCTCTCTATATTTCAACTGATCCGGGTTCTTAATGATTATTATTTCAGCTGAAAGTAGCTCCGCCTGGGTGCATATTTTTTTCTGAACGCTCCATTGATAATGTGTAGTGATTTGCGAATAACTTAGGGTAGCTCCATAATTCTGTGTCTTTTGTAACCTGGAGCTTTCTTAGATTTTAGATTGTTGATTTCAGTTTTTAGTTCTTTCAGTGTTACAGGCCTTATATCTTGAAAATCATTTCTTCTAGTTGTATTGGATACGTTTTAGCGAATATGTCAGCTTTTCTTCTTGAAGGATATTTGGATCAAGGTGATGACTACACAGATTCAAAATTGAAATCCGTATATGTGTATTTATCATACGAGGAATCAAAGAAAATCTCAGAAAATTATATCAAATCTAATACTTCATTTACATATTAAAATTACTTAAGTGTATTTAATGACTATTACTTTTTTAAAATTTTTTATAAAATAAAATTAAAATATAATATAAATAAAATAATATAAAACCAATTAACAAATACATTATTGAAAACAAATCTTAATGGATCTATAATCCCTTGAAAAGAAGTGTAATCAACAATGCAGATTCTATATATCAAATAAATAATCATAATATAAAAAAAACAAAGAAACAATAAAATTAATTATAAAATAAATTAAATTATAAAATATACTTAGTTACAACTGAATTCAAATAAATATTTACGGCTTTCTTGAACTGGACATAATTTTTTTGTTTAACTTCTTCAGGCAATTCATTGTACAATTTAGGACCCATGCACGAGATACGATTTCTAATACTTAATAGCCGTAGATCATTAAGGGATATGGCTGCTGCCTCAAGCAGACCAATTTTTAAATAATGCCGGTTTGGTGAAAATTTTGAGCATTTTTGATCCACCACATTTATTCAAGTCGTTCGGAAATTGTTTAGTAACTTCCGACATACAATATTTTGATAAGTATAAGTTGGGATGTAATTAGAGATTTGCATAAATTAGAACGGGCAGGTAACTGTGTCTCAAGCTTACAGAGAAACACGTCAATTTGGACACGCCATTTCGACAAGATGAAAGTGAAATTCTGAACATAATTGTTTAGCCACAGCGGCAGCTGGAATTAAACAAATTATGCGTTAAACAATTTACAGAATCTATTAAATCAAAAGTATCACTTACGTGGATGTTTTTTAATATTGAATCTTACAATCTTACTCTAGGACTTTTTGGGTTTTATGATGACTTGGGAAATCTGATTTATTAAAGCACAGGTAATGGTTTAAGCAAACACTACTGGTTTGCGCGTCATTGGATGCCGTATTCCATCAAAGGAAGTACTCTCCGTGTAATCGGAAGATGTATTTGCGTGTGCCAAATGCACTAGCCTCTCGACTGAAGAGTTGCCCCATGTTTTTGATACTGACTCTTCAATTCCATACGATACATTTTTCGCTTACGACCATTTCCATACTTTCAATCAAGTTCATTATTTTATTGTAACTATATTTATCATGTTTCTCCAGTATAGTTTAATGTGGGTACACGATTTTCTTAGTTCCAACCGTTTGAAATTTAATAATCGCAAAAGATGTTGATCCATCGAATATTGGTGGCAATTTTGATCGCGATCCCTCGCGACAATGTACCGTTTACTTTGATGTATAGAAGTTCTTTCTCGAAGCCCAAAACTTTACCTTGGTCATGTAGAGTGGTATAATCTTGAAATTGATCGTCCATTTTGTTATTGATCTTGTCTATTCGATCACTGGATAGTGAATAAAACAAGCAATTTTTTTTGGATCAGATAGACGACCCAAACGCAGTCCACACGTTACCTTGAATTGCGAAGGGTGCTTCAAGTTCTGTAGCAGTACAAATTCCGAAATTACCACCGTATTAAATCTGAAGCATGAAAGACAGAGAAGAGGAACCAGAACCAAGTATAAATTGCGATGTTAATGCAAACGACCGGTCAGTTTTTATAGTGTGTTGGAACTGTAAAGATCTAGGTTATAAATTCACTACTTGTCAATTAGAGTGTACTCATAAATTTTGCGAAGGATATGGACTAGGTGGGTTCATCGCTGAAGAATGTCTCCGTTGTCAAAATAAGAGAATGGGAAATATAAATCCGAACGCTACGAGTTCTGGGATGTACCGTTCGGAAAAGATACTACCTCCCAGAACAGAACCAAAAAAAGCAATTTCGATAAGCCAACATGGAAAGAGCGTAAGTTATTAAATAAATGTAGCGTTTTAACTACAATTACTGAGACCAAAATTGATGATCCTCGTCTGTATGAAAAAATCAATACTATGGAAAAATCTGTTCTAGGTTTGTTAGATAGTGTTGCAAGTGTCAGTATCCTAGGAGTGAACAATTTCTAAGAGAGTTGGGATTAACTTTCAAGTCAATAAACACATACATTCAAATAGCTGATTGATCAGCTTATGCCGTATTACGTCACATTGGACTACCAGTTAGTTGTTTGGGAAAAAACCGCATGATCAAAGTGTGCATAGTTCCTTCGCTACAATCAGAAATCTATCTCGGGGTGGATTTCTGGAAACAATTTAATATTGAACCAGATTTGCTATGTGAAATATTGAAGCAGACTCCAACGCCAACAACCGAAACCAATCAGCATCAATTAAATACATAGCAGAAAATCTTCGTTACTTAAGGTAATTGCGATGTTTCCCTCATTCACTGTGACTGGATTGGGAAGAACCAGCCTAGTGGAGCATATCATTGATGTAGCAAACGCCATTCCTATCAAACAACGGTACTATCCGAGGCCACTCGCAATGCAAGATCTCATATATCAGGAACTCGATAGAATGTTATTCGGAGTTATAGAGGAAAGTACGAGTCCGTGGTCCTGTAGTTTTAGTGCGTAGGGAAAATACAGGTAACGAAAAAGACGCGTATTCTCTACCAGTTATAGATTGGCCGATTGCACCAGACGAACTATATCACGAGTTTAGTCTTTATGGAGGCCTTTTGGCAAATTCCTCTTTCATAAAGTTCAAAGATTGATGAATCGAGTGATAAGTAGCGAACTTATTGTCCAAGGCATATGGGTTGACAATAAGCTTTGAAAAGAGCCATTTTGTTTTGCGCGATACTCGATATACTTGGGATTTTTAATAAGTGAACAAGGACTGCGGACGGACCCTCCAAAAGTAGAGGCCATTAAAAATTTCAATCCACCAAAGTCGGTTAAACAGATTCGTTGGCTACTGGGGATGGCAGGATGGTGTCGGCGGTTTATACCGAATTTTTCAGACGTAATTGCTCCGATGTCTAATCTTTTTCGTAAAAGCAAAAAGTTCGAATGGACCGAAGAAGCTACCTTCGCTTTTCAAAAACTTAAACATCTTTTGATGAATGCTCCGGTGCTACACAACCTTGATTTTGTTAAGCCATTTTACATAAAATGTGACGCCAGCATTCAAGGGATTGGTGAATTATTCCAAAATGATATAGATGGTTCGGAAGAGCCTATCGCTTTTATGGCTTAGTAACTGAACTCCGCACAGAAGAATTAAACTATCACAGAACTTGACTGCTTGGCTACCGTGGTTAGTGTAAACCAATTCAGGGCAGACATCGAAAGTTACTGATTCACAATAATCATTGATCATGCGAGCTTAAATGGTTAATATAGCAGAAAGAGCTTAGTGGTCGTCTGGCAAGATGGAGTCTTAAACTTCAGGCGTATGATTACTGCATAGTACACCAAAAAGTCCAAGACAACGTGGTGGCTGACACTCTATCTAGAGTTTACTGTGATGGATTGGTAGAAATTGAATCGGATTTAAAATTTCACGAGCTAGAAACGGTTACCGATATTGAGTATATTGAACTGCGTAAGAAAATCGAAGCTGATTCAGTTTTATACTCCAACATGTGCGTCCATTCTTGAAAAATATTCATCAGGATTGAACCAACAAAACAAATTCCGTTATCAGACGTTCCCTAGTGGAAATTGTGGATTCCAGAATGTTCACGAACAAAGCTAATTGAGCGAGAATACGACAACGGTGTTCAATTTGTTGGTAAAGAATTGCTTTAATGAAAGAACTTGGAATAACGCATATTAGAACCGCGCTGTATAAAATACACCATGCTGCTGACTACAAGCTCCTTTGAGAAATTACATTATATAAAGCCTCATAAACCAATACAACCATTAAACATGTGTGTTTTTATTTGCGTAAAATTGACCGAGCAGAATAGTTCTCTTTCCGGTTTTTTCGGAATCGAGTTTTAACACGCAAGTGGACGCTAATAATTTAGCTAAAAGATAAATCGAGGATCAGTGATCCAGTTGCATCGGATAAATATAATATCTTTAAATATACCACCGGATAATTAGTTGAAAAATACATCTTCAATACATCTACAATACATACATAAAACAGCATCAATAATCAAAATCAGGTGGTATATTTTATAATTAAATTTATTTAAATCTATTTCGCATCTTAAGAAAATAAAACAAAATTTAATTTTTGTTGATTAATTGTAAGAACTATAGTGATTTTATCAATGTAAATTGTTTTTCTGTTTTAATGTTAAATATCGCACTAATTATGTTATCGGTTATTATTTCTTATACCAATTGGTGGATTATAAGATGTTAGTAATCATGTGGTAAGGAAGTTAGTGAAATGGAATGATAGAACGCTCGGCTTCGTATATTGTTTTCTTTCTTTCTTTTCTTTTACTCTATATTGACAACTGACACTTGAATCCTTAGATGGTAATTATAAACGGGTGGTTAACAGAATCCTCCCGACCGAATAGAGCTACTTTATAAAAACAAAACAAAAATATGTGTGCAACCACGGTTATGAGTTTTCCAATAAGGAATTGACAATTTTCTCTTTAAATAAAACGCAAACCATTTGAGATATCCCGAAAATTCTATTATTGGCTTGAAGTACAATCAAGACATTTATGTATGGAATTCGACATCGTTCATATGTCCACCACGGGCACGTTTGCAGGTGTCGATTCGTTGAACTGAATTTTCGATGATTCGGCCACACATTTCGACGCAAACGGCTGCTATATCTCGTTCAATATTGGCTCTGTGCTCCTCTAACGACGCCGGCTTGTTGGCATAGACCAATGATTTAACGTAGTCCAATATAACAAAGTTTAGAGGTGTGAAATCAATCGATAGGACTATTTCTGGATATAACACGTGCATCGAATTTAAATTTCATTAAGTCGATTGTTAAACCCGCTGTGGGGCATGTCACATCGTCTTGTTGAAACCACATACCATAAATGTCTAGCTCAAGCAATTGACCAAAGAAATAGCGTTGCAACATAGACATGCTGTCACGATCTCCACCGACTGTACCGTGACGGTGATTTTCATCAATGAAAACAACGGCCCAATAATAGTTATTTTTTGTGCATGAAGTGGTATTTTTTGAAGTATATTAGGGTTTTTACACGACCAATAACACATATTCTGTTTGTTGACGAAGCCGTTTAGCCAAAAATGCGCTTGGCCAAAAATTGGAATTAACGCTTAAATTATTTTTTACCAATGAAAGTTCAAAATTGTAAAAAGTGAGCTATACCTGTTACCTATTACACTTCAAGCGGCCTCTCTTCGTGAAGATATGGTATATACACCCCAGATGAGCGGTTTCATTTTAATCTCTGCATAGCCTTAATGAATTCCTCATGGGATGGATCCTCAATGCAAATGTCTACAATCTGTATTTGAGGTGATTCAACTACAGTCTGTGACGCATGTCGCAACATCTAACAAGGCGATAAAGTGTCCATTCCTTGCGTCGATGTTGACACAGATGTTCCTATACCGGTCTCGAATGGCGGTTGATCCAGGCCTAAAAGTATGTTGTAAACCGGTAATTCTTTTTAAAAAATTACGCGAACTACGCTCAGTCCTGAGTTGTTGTACTTTCAGAACAGCGGCCTTTCTCGCTTCTTCCATCTACAAATCGGCTTAGCTACCCTCCTAGCAAGTGCAGTCCTTTTTAGCTAGCGATCGTGGTCTATATTTGGTTGCTCGCTTGTAATTACTTTCAAGCGTAAGCGAATCTTGCACAATCGGTTATTGACTGTTTGGAAATCTAAAATAGTCTTCTTTACCTTAGGCTCAAGAAGAAATCTAGTCCCAAGATTTCCGACGTCATCTCCACTGTAGAGCAACGTATATCTCGGTGACACAAGGTCTTCACTTTTAGGCCAACGAGTTTCTTGAAGACCAGCGACTTCCAGCTGATACAAATTTGAAAAGTTCGCAATGGTGGTGCTTTTATTTGTATAGTGGTAATTCCAACGATCAAAAAAATATAAACGCTGGCATAGTGGTGGTCAACCGGGTCCCAAATTCAATCGTTTAAGGAAATAGGCATCCCGGCTTGGATATGCGATTAGTACTTTCATTTATTTACGTTAAAAGTTAGGGAAGTCAGGCATAAGAAAATAGCCACTCCGCCTTAATCTTGTTTTCTATCAAATTGTTTTCGTTAGAACTAAATTAATACTACATATCAAAAAAGTCTGGGAAAATTGTATTTGTACCAACTGTATACTTTTGTAGATGAAGAAAATGTTGTTAGAGATAATTTTGGATTTTCCTGAGTTAACTTCAAGATGGTCCATATATATTTATATGGAGCGTCCACGCTCCAGAAAGGTTTTAATGACAGTAACAGAGTTAATATGGCGAATAGCTAATACACAAAAGCATCCATATAATGTTTTAATAATGGATATGTGTTATGGCTTTTGAGGTGAGTAATTGATACGAATACGTTCGCGGCCGCCTTACAATAGTTGTGCGGGGTACCAGAAGTTCGGACATCACTATATAGACAATCTAGAGCATTGATGGGCAAACGACAAAACTATGGAAATTAAACAAGTTGCTTAATTTATTAAAGTCATTGCCAAGAAACAAAATACGATAACACAAAATTTAATTCGTTAACTAAATACTAAATCCCGCAGTCGTATTTTGGCATATGATTTTCGGATAACTTCGAAGTGATTTATGTTTTAGTTTCATAATAAGCCAAACCGATTTGTTTTTTAAATTTCATAATAGAGCCAATGGCCTCTGTGGTCGGAGGGCACTCACATGTCTCGTAAATCTAAATTGCACGAACATGTTTCCCAAGAATACCACCACTGTATCCTTTGCTTGTCGTAGGAGGCGACTAAACGGTTGGATTGCTGGGCTGACGACCCGCATCTGTAAAAAAAAATTTACTGTTTACAAAGTCAACAAAAAGAAAAATGGATACCGCCAAAAAACACCGGACCCCCGTTCAAGTACCCGGATACGAGATTTAGGATCGGCGTGCAGTCACTTAGAAAACCAGGAGCGTTGGACACCCTAATCACGTGCATGAAGGAGTATCGGTTGGAACTCATTGCTCTTCAAGACACTCGCTGGCCTAAAAGTGGAGTGAAGATGACCTCGGAAATCTTGGAGCTGAATTTCTTCTTGGGCCGCAGGTAAAGAACGCTGTTTTGCATTTCCAAGCAGTCAATAACCGATTGTGTAAGCTTCGCTTGCGCATGAAGTCAGCCAACTTGTCGATAATTTGACGAATGGAAAGTGGCCGCGATATGCCCCATCTTCAAGAAGGGAGACCGCTTGAAGTGTGAGAATTATCGCGGTATAGCTCTCCTTTGCACAGCATACAAGTTACTATCATACGTTATATTGGATAGAATCACTCCTCTAGCGGAGGACTTGGTTGGTGACTATCAAGGAGGATTTCGTCCGAATCGATCAGTCATTGATCAGGTCTTTTCGCTGCGGATGATTCTATCTAAATATTACGAGACATCCATCCGGGTACATCCTGGATTCCTGGATTTCCGGCAGGCCTATATGACTCGATCAATCGAGAGAGTTTGTGTACGACGACTGTGTAGGATGACAGTAACGTAGTCTCAATGCTGTGTTAAAGTTGAGAACAGGCTATCGACAATTTTTGCAGTTAACTGGGGTGTTCGGCAGGGAGATGCTCTGTCCCCAATACTCTTTAATCTCATGTTGGAGTACATCTTTCGTAAAACTGGAACTCCTCAGCGCACATCTTATATCGCCAGTCCAATCAGGTGCTTGCATATGCAGATGACATATGCGTGATTGGACTGAATAGCAACGGAGTGAAAGAAATACTTGGTCCGCTTGTAGAGCTTTCGGCTTCATTTGGACTTCAGATCAATGAGTCCAAACCGAAATACTTGATCTCTGGTTATAGGGACAATGGTACACCAGATTTTAGTAGTGGCCACTACACGTTTGAAGGAGTGAGGTGGTTCAAATATTTGGACTCTCTTATCACTCACGATAACAGTGTGGGTGAAGATATTAAGGTGCGGCTGGCAGCTGGCAGTCGTGCCTTGTATTCTCTAAGGCCACTGCTAAAATCTAAACACTTATCAAGTGCCGTGCAGCTGGAGCTTTAAAATGCGTTGATCATGCCCGTTGTTTGAATGTGAAAGTTGGTCGCTGACGGATGAGTGTGACAGATGGGTCCTTACATTTGAGAGAAGAATTATGCGTGTGATTTACGGCCCAAAACACGAAGTAGATGGTACATACCGAGCCCTGTACAATATCGAGATCAGAAATCTGATGAAGATCCCCGATATTTTACATGTAATCAGACCGCAGCGAGTACGCTGGCTCGGTGATGATCCGGAACGGATTGTGCAGCGACCTCTGAAAGGAGAGCCACCATATGGTAGGCGCAGAGGTCGTTGCAGGCGACGATGGCTCCATGATGTAGAGAACGACTTGGCCTCTTCAGATTATCTTAGACAGTATAAAGACCATGCTCATGGTCGAAACCGTTGGAGCCAGATCGTTAACTTAGTAACGAGTTAGATGGTTGACTCAGTAAGGGGCCAGTAATGGCCTTTAAAAAAAACTGATAATTAATAGAGCCAATTTTTTCGATATCGTTAAAATCCAAAGTCGAATAGTTTCATTTATTATATGTGTTAATATTTTCGGAGGCCGGCCCGCCATAATTGCTAAATTTTAAAACTGTATTACCAGAGAAAACCATTACTAGAGTCATAATAAGTATATTTAGACAATTTTGAAAAGTAATGAAAAATAAATTACACTCGAAAGTCGTATATGACCGTAATTCTGCTTTCGAGAAATTTAAAACATAATTATTTTAGATGATCCCAGCGCATATTTATATATTCTATTTGAATTCATTCAAAAATTGAGTAAATTTTTGTTATTTTTCATTTAACAGGAAAAAAACAAAACTTTAGCAGTTATTTCACACTCATTATTTACTATGTATGGTGGTTTTAAAGGCAAATTTAGCAAGAATTTAATATTTTAAAGTAAATTTCACTTACATTTTCCCCTTTTCGCTCGAACTATAATCCCGTATGATTTCCGTTAATTTTTCTAAATACTCCGGTGCATAAATAACCAGCTTCTCATTATTGGATACCTTTCTTTGTACAATTTGCAAGGCATCCTCAAAGTGGTCACGCCAATTTATAAATGGTGCTTTCTCTTGCAGTTCACTTAATGTCATTGAATGGTATAGTTCCTCCTCATCGCGCCTGTCTTCAGAGGGAGCTATAAAATATAGAAAATATTAATTAAGTTAGATCATAATAATTTAGTACTGAAGCATACTTGTAATTTCAGCCAATCTAGTCTCAAATGTGATTACATCTTGCATTTGAATAGCCGATTCTCGTTTTTCCGCCCCAAGTAGAACACCGACTTTGGTCATGTAATCAAGATATGCCGTTAGAACTTTTTCATGTGCTGTTTTATTTAAATAATGTTCTCGGGTTGGTAGCGTTAAACCACCCTGGTCGATTTGTATAACATGCCGGGAGGAATTACGATCATCTTCTCCAACTGCCCAACTGAATAGCCCTCCCATATTAAAACGATTTTGAACCGTTTGTAAGGATTGCTGTAATGTCCACCCGGTTATATTAAAACCGGAGTCAGTTATATTCCATCCACCGATATCCCGGATTAGTTCCTTCATTGGACCACCACCCAATTTTTCTAGGCTTTCATCCTCATCCAAGCATGATTCGTAGTATGCTTTAGCTTTTTTCTCGGCGTTGGATTTAAGTTCGCCTCGTTCAAGGACATTTTTTACAACGACATGATTTTGTTGTTCTAGTTTACCGAATGTACCCCACAGAGATTTACCGTCTGGTATAGGGTTATTTTTTATCCACTGATTACTAAAATACAAAAAAGATGTATGGTTACTATATATATATTCAAAATGAGTGTTTGTGGAGATATATACCAGGCATAGGCATAAAAATCATGACATGGCTCGATACTTCGATCAATTGATCGCAAAATATTACTAGCAGCATGCACACAATTTTCCGTCACACAAATTTTATTGTCATCCGAATAGTAATTGATCACCGCAGGTTGCTGGGACGATGATGTTTCTGCTATAATTGATCCCGAGGATGGTGATGTGGAATCCCGGGCATTAGTTGCCGTGCTCAATAGACATACAAGTATAATTAATAATACCAAGAGCACAAGTATTGTTACAATTAAACATTTTTCTAATAAATTTCTTGTTCTCCATAGCGATGTACCCTATATATAAATAAACAGAAGATTTCTTAAATATATCCACTAAAATTATAATATAAACAAAACAAATGTTCATACCCGTGATTTGTGATATCGCAAATGCATACCAGGACCTGATTGTGTTTCATTTAATTGTATAGATCCAATACTACTTGTATCCTCGTCTGCAAATTCTGCCGGTTTATATCGGGTCATCTGAAATATATAATTAGGATAGTATATTGAAATTAGCAATGCTTATAGAAGATTTACTATATACACAAATTCTCAGTAGACTAAAATTTATAAAACGCGATGAGCAAATTGAGGGAGCATATAGAATTTCAATGTCTCGGAGGAGTCAAACCCATTTATATACTACACATCTTACATACCATTAATACAGGTTTTACACACCGGGATAATTCATGTAGATATAAACAAGATACATATGTATATAATCTCAAGTGGCAGACAGCAAATATAAACAAAAATTCTAATTCTTATCTTATCTCTTTTATGTATGTGTAGAGTAGCAAACTATCCACTATTACTTTCTACTAATGTTTGTTTTGTAAGTAATTTACTAATAAACTATATAGTATCTACAAGATTTACTATTTCAAAAATAATTTTTCATTGCCAAACCTATAAAAAATTATCTACGTCATAACTCGCACAATATGGAACAAATGCTGCATATCAGCCGATAATATCATCATATAGTCTATGTATTGGTAGTAGTAGTAAACTTGTTGCAAAAAATTTCTTAGAAAATATTTGAATAATGTACGCATTAGGGAGAAAGAGAATGTTTTAAGCTCTTTTACAATTTCGTAGCATTGTTATTATTTCAAATATATAGCCGTATTTCGTGCCGCTTGATTTGATCCGAATATGTAGATACATTTCATCTATAAAGCCAAATATCATGAAATCAACATACGTAAAATGGATAACATGAAGGACAAACGGCTTATATTGATACAACATATCAATATAAGACGTTTTCAACGCATTTTTAACGTATCAAAATGGCATATAATTCTTATTGTGAGACAAAAGCCTGTTGGTCTCACAATAAGAATGTTTTTTTGTTTTTTAAATTGTGCGGATTACTACAGCACTCAATGCCACTAATGGGCCCATGGTGCAATACCCGGGCAAACACATATACTTACACATTAAAAACACCCAACCGTGATTTTTGGTCACCATCGGGAATTGAACCCGAGACCCTCGAATAACAAAGCAAGCACGCTACTTACTGTGCTATCGAGGGCGGCTGACAATAATAAGAATACTCACAATAGACTGGAATTTGCCTGAAATCTTTGGCGTGGATATCAGTTAAATACCACTCCAGTAAACCAAAGACTTTGTTGATGTTTCTCTATTTAGCAACGGAAGTGTACGAAGAATCTTTGAAGCTTGTCATCGAAACCCACTTTCCAGGAAACTTTGCAAATTCGACAGAGACTTGTACTAATCGAGAAACACATTCATTGCGAACAGTAGATATCGTAACTACTCATACCAGCGGAAATTCAAAACCACTCGTCGATTATTCTTCCCTGGCTGGAAGTATCTTCAAAAGGTGTTTAAAATTGGTTTGTATTCCGAAGAGGTGGACCGAGTCAGGGTGATCTTTATCGAAATTGGGAAAATGCTCAAATAATTACTTAAAGGACTTAAGAAATATCAATACTCTATCATCCTTTCTATTGTAAACCTTGGAAAGGCTGATAGATGTTCATATACGATTAAAAATAAAGCCTAGGTTAAAAGTTTCCCGCAGGAAGGTGATATGTCCCCTGGTTCTCTGGAACATAGCAATCAATGGGTTGCTGTTGGAACTGGAGTGATTGCTTATGCAGATGACGTAGCGAAAGTCTCTGGAAAATACTTAAGCACGGTTAAGGATTTACCTCCTAATCATTACGAGATGTGGACAGGCAATCAGCTCATCCAAGACTAAGCTGGTTCTCTTTACCAGGAAATATAAAATCCCGGCAGTAGACCCACCTGCCTTAAACGGCATAAGACCAGCTTTTACTGATAAAGTAAGATATCTGGCCGTAATCTTGGGCAGTAAGCTTAGATGGAAGCTTAACATAGTGGAAAACGTGAACAAGGCTACTATAGCTATGTACTCAAGCAGGAACGACATCGGGAAAAGATGGGGTCTGAAACCGGACCTTCACACTGGGTGTTCACTGCCGTAGTAAGTCCTATACTTACGTATGGGGTGCGTGTATCGTCGCCAGCTCTTGAACAAATAACCTGCATGCTTATCAGACGATCGTTTATTATTATAAATGTGACAATTAGGAACTGGCCAACCGGGAACACGACATATAAGCATCATCTATTATTTTTTACGTGAATGTGTCGACAACTTGTATGCTATGTATATATCGTAGACAACGGAGACAATTCGTAGAAAACGTCGATAATGAGTGATTTAGTGAATTAGGTCTAAACTACGGTGGCCAGATTTTTTTTAGGTTTAATGCGATTCAGATGGAAGAGTTCCCGAATCTTTTTCAATGCATTTTAATCACTTTTCAATTTAGGTTAGGTTAGAAAAGTTGTATATTAATACTTTAGAAAAGTTGTATATTAATACTTTCATAATCTATATACGACTTAACTGGATCGCTATTTTATAAATTAACACAACACTGTGAACTGTGAACATTCAATTTCAACAAGCCACATATCGTTGGTTGTTGATAAAAAATATTACCCAGCCATCTACGTAATACTCCGCTTATCGACATCGGCGTAAATTATAAGGCATAATTTACCTTGCTCATTCTTGAATGTTATAGAAGCAAATAACAGGCCGCCAAAGAAACCACTACTAAATTTCAATTCCGTCATTAGCGATCAGAATAGTTTGCGATGTCAGCGTTGTCAACGTAAGTCGCACACGTTTGCTCACAGTGATCCTACTTTGGCTAGACCAGTCAATTTTAAAGGTAAGTAACATCGGTTTAAACTTATACTAAGATTCATTGCAAAATCGTATCACCTCTACAAAAAATCTTGTTAATTATCAAAAATTTGTAAAAAACCACACATTCTCTCTCCCTTTCGTTCTCCTCTCAATAATAAGAATAAATTTT
The DNA here is from genome assembly GCA_951394425.1 of Tipula unca. Taxonomy (NCBI): domain Eukaryota; kingdom Metazoa; phylum Arthropoda; class Insecta; order Diptera; family Tipulidae; genus Tipula; species Tipula unca. Next base: position 19,054,827 of record OX596383.1, on the reverse strand, counting down.
GAATTTGAAATGAGTTAGAAATAAACTAATTTAGAAATCGTATTTAAATTGTTGTGGGTTGGAAAGATCAAATGACCTAAACATAAATAAAATCAATATAATCTAAAATTACTAATTTTGTAAGATAATTCGGCAGATCTAGAAAAAAGCTTGATGTTAGTAATACTACTGAACATTTTAATTAGCTTTAAAATATTAAAATATATTGTGAAATCAATGATCATCCAATGATGTATCTGCTGCTTTATACACCGACGCCCGAGGAAAACTATGGCAGATAAAAACCGTTGCTTGAAATCGAAGGGTGAAAAATACCGTTTTTCAAAATTTCAGTTTTTTATACATATTTGAATTTGAGTAAATATTCAATTTTATTTTTTGAGTGGATTGTTTTAAGTGAAATTCAAGGTAGAATTGTACTATAAAATTGAGTTAACTTATAAACGCGTTTTACAGACTTTTTAACTTATAGATTTCAACAAAATTTGAGTATAATTTAAATTATAAATATTTACTGATACATATTTGATTTTGGGTGAGTTTGCTTAAATGAAATTCGAGGTAGACTATGAATCTGAGCTAAAATCTAACACATTGTTCAACATGTTCATTAATTGTGTTTGAACTCAAACATTAATTAGAAAATAATATTTTTTTGATTGAGTATACTTTGAATTATTTATGTTGAGTGGAATTTTTTAAGTTAAATTTTAAACAGGATTTATAAATTATTTGAGTTCAATTTAAATTCTAAATATTTACTCATATTTGAGTTTGCATAGACTTTCAAAGAGTATATTTTTGAGTGGATTTGCTTAAGAGAAATTTTAGTATGAATTTGAGCTATAAAAAACCTTTAATTGTTTTTTAGACGAATTGTGCGAGTGAAAATAAAGTAATATTTCTTTTGATTTGAACCAAATTTGAGCGCACTTTAAATTTTAAATTGAGTTAAAAATCAAACATTGTTAAACAAAATATTTCGTCAGATTTTGAATTCTAATTTAAGGTATAAGAATTTGAGTCAAGTTTTAATTTCACAGAGACGAGTCAATATAAATTAATATTGACTCGTCTAATTTCAACTGAATATGAACAACATTTGAAAGCATATTAGATAATGTTTAATCGTATTTGTATTTGAATAGCTGTTGAACTATGTTGAATGGATTTTCTTAAGTAAAATTCCAATCTTAAGTGATTTAAGCAAAATTTAAAAAAATTAGAAATTGTGTTTGAACTTGAGTAATGAGTTGAATTTGAGTATATACATACTTTGATCTCTATGGCAATGTCGTCAATATCTATCGTATGCGTATTCAACATACATCTATAATGCTTATAATAGGAAATAATGGTTTGACGAATGACGAGACCCAAATCTTCATATTCTATACAATTTCAAACAGTTACCGCACCAAAATGACTTCTCTTCGATGATCTGCTCATGGCAACCAAAATATAAGTAATAATGCTTTCATTATTGGAAAAGTTTGAGCACATTTGACGTTGAGGTTAAAATGGCTTTCGATTAATTGGAAGTGGATATAGCCTACAATACATAAGGATTTGACCTACAACATATTTTTAGATCGAGTTGAAGGACTTTGTGATGATGGCAAACAAAGAAGAAATGAACTGGCAACATATGCATTATTTTCCATGCTTCGACGAATAGGGGATGATTGGAAATATGTGCTAAGCTATATTTTGGTTAGTAGTTCCACCAATGCTAGCTCCTTATCACAACTGCTGAAGGACCAAATCAGAATTTGCATAGATATTTTAACATTAAATGTAGTGATAGTAAAAGGTGATCAAGCTGCTACTAATATTGCGACGTACAAACTACTAGGAGTGACACCTGATACTTCTTTGTCAACGAACACAAAATACTGGCACAATTTGATCCCCTTCATCTCATAAAGTCCGCAAGAAATGCATTTTTAAAGAACCAAATAGAGCACGCGGATTTTGGAGTCAGTGATATAAACGTCGTTGACAAGATCTTTGATTACGACTGTAATCAAAAAATCAATGTTTTACTTAAATGGATGAAGCATTTTGAACCGAACACGTTTCAAAAGATAAACGTCAAGATGGCTGACCATATGTTAAGTCGCACGGTAGCAACTGCAATTAGGAAAACGTTAACAGTGAATCCCAAAACCTTTGGGGAATAAGTAAATAATGCAAAACAGACCTCTCAATTGATACAAAGTTTCAATGACATATTCGACTGTTTGAACTGCATACACTTTGATTCTTCGTATGAAAAATCTTTGAAACTAAATAATAATGTCCATAACTTTTTGGAAAGCAGCCTTACCTTTTTGGACGAGATTAAAATTATTTTTAAAAAAGAAAATTATTTCAAATTTATTAAAGGTTTTAAAATGTGTATAACAGCTCAAATCCAACTTCTTAATAAAACTAATTTTAATGTTGATTGTTGGTCGAACACACCAAGATTGTTTAGAAATGTTTTTTTCAATTCTTCGTGGGATGGGTGGATTTAACTACATGCGGTCAAGTCATGAAATTGGGGTACATTTCGCAAATATCGTAGTGAGAAAAATAACCTTTAGTTCTCCATTTCAAAATTGTATTTCCAAAGACGCCACCTATATTGATTTTGATTGGAACACATTTAAATCTGATTATGAAATGATCAATGAGTCACACAAGATTTTTCAAACCACAATATCACACCATCGGACGAAACTATCGAGGAAGTTGATATACATATAATAAAAAACAATGCTATATTATAAAATGCTGGATATTGATTGTGAAAAGTGTTTAGTGAAATTTTTAAAAGCAGATAATAGAATAAATATCTGGAACACATTTTTGCAAGAAAAAAATTATAAAAAAAATGAAAGCAGCTTTGGCTCTCTTACAGCCTCATTTTGTTTCCACGAATTTTGTGAGTTTTACCATCAATTATGTAATTCAGCCAACGTAATTAAAAAATTAACCAACGAAAGCTAAGCATATTATGGTAAAGCAAAGTTACGAAAATTTCCTACCTGATCCCACCGAAACTTGCTCTGAACACATTAGATACCTAATACATTTCATCATGTTGGTTTTGGTGAGAATGAATTGCAAGTGGTCCTTTCTGAACAACAAAAACTCGCACTATATCAAACCAAATACACCGCAAATTAAACATATTGAAAAATTAAATAAAACTTTTTAACAAAAACAATTAACTTTCACTTAGTATTGACTGAATTGCATGCTTAATTGTTTGATGTAATGGTTCCTTACACATAAGTTATACAACTTAGAGATAACAACCACAAATAAACGAAAATATCAAAAGAAAACTGTCCTACTAAAAGGAAAAACAATATTGTTTTGCCTAAACAAATAAAAACAAAATCTAATAATTAACACATCAGTGATCAACATTTATAAATGAAACACTGTATTAAAATTGAATCTGCCGTTGACAACATCAACTTACTACATTCTCTTACCCTAGATATTCTTTCCATCCACATGATCACTTTTACTTTAAGGCAAAACACAAAAACAATATAGTTTTAGAATAAAACACTAGTTAGACGTGTTTACGCTTCAATGTTCAAATGAAAACTAATTTTTGGTTGTCCTAAAATTAATGTTGATGCAAAATCGAATTATGGTATACAGTAAAGACAATAGACTTTTTTTTTGTCTATGACCGATTCTATTGAAATTGAATCTGTCGTTGACAACGTCAAAATACTACATTCTCTTACCCTAGATATCCTTTCCATCCACATGATCACTTTTCCTTTTAGGCAAAACACAAAACCAATATAATTTTTGAAAAAAATCTAGTAGACGTGTTTACGCTTCAATGTTCAAATGAGAACTAAAATTTGGTTATTCTAGTCAATGGAATATATTTATCTATGAGCGATACCAATGTGACTTAGTTGAATTGTTTCTATCTCTGAAAATTTAAGTTCATCAAGTTCGACTAAAAATTAGGAAGCAACCTGCTCCACCTCCAATAGTTATTGATGGGATAAACGTTAATCTCAGAGAAAATATAGAGAAGTAACTAGACTGTTAGGTTAGGGTTTCTTTGTATGGCACACACATGAACATAAACAACCATAAGACCCATAAAGTAATGGTAATAAATCTGCATCATTCTTGCAAGCCAGAATGTGTTACGAATTTCTTACAACAAAGAGGTTCAAAATAACTGGAAAACTCAATATGTTTATGTTAACATTAGAAACAGATGAAGGTACTAACTAAAATCTTTGAAACCAAAAATATTTTGGATTGTAAAATAGAAGTTCAGGATGGAATTTTAATGTTTACCTATTGGCCTACTGATCCTGAGAAGATCCCAGATTTGATTGACGTTTTCATAATTAAAAATATATCGTTCAAATTTCTGAGGTAAGCTCTTTCAGATAATGACAAAAGGTAACTAAAAAACTAAAAAGGCTTTTCACATAGACTACACCAATAAAAAATGCGAATGTGGGTGGGGCCAGAAACAATGAACTAAAAGCGATAAGCTTCCCAGAGCATCTCAAAAGCATATTTTAACGGAATACGAGACCGAATGAAGAACTGTACAACGATGAGCCTGTTCAATATCATGAGGGAATTGCCTTCATGTCTCCAGCTCTAAAAGCTTTGATAAAACTTACTAATTTGATTAACGCATCATTTAGGCTCAAGAATGTACCGTAACTGTGAAAGTGGTTGAAGTCATCATGTTAATCATGATGAATCACAAATATTATGGAAATATAAAAAAGCCTAATTTCTTGGATGTGGCGGAGACCTTTGGCAAAGTATGCCATGAGGGGATTGATATACAAATATAAAATGCACCTTTATACAGAAATGCTACCATTCATTCATATCAGATGATTCAGAGTCAAACATGGTGATGGCTATTCTGAACTGAAGAAAATTAAAGCAGGAGTTCCTCAAGGAAATGTACTCGGTCCTTTATCTATTGAACACTAATTGTAATCAACCTATTATAGAAAATAGCACTGTCGCTACATTTTCGGATGACACAGCCTTAATGGCTGTTACGACAACAATCAATAGAAAAACTACAAACAGTCATATCACAAATACATAGCTAGACTGAGAGATGGCGTATAAAATTAAACGAGAGCCAATCTGTGTATGTCGATTTCACTAACAGGAGAATCGAATACATGGCATGACACTTCATGCAAGGGTAAGGTGGAAGGCTCATATAAAAAAGGAAAACTAAGAGTTGCTCCCTTCATAAAATCCAAATAAAAGTATGCCAGTTGTAGTTGTCGTTATGAATCAAATGTAGAGGGGACAATCACAAATAAACGAAAATCTCAGAAGAAAAATGTTCGTCTTAATAAAATAGTCCTACTACTCGTATATACCCTTACCAAAAGAGAAAACAATATTGTTTTTTAGTCTGCTTTTCTGTAAAGGTGAAGAACAAATAAAAAATTATCAAAATTTGTAAATGAAACAATCTATTGTAATTGGATCTGCCATTGACAACATCAACTTACTACATTCTCTTACCCTAGATATTCCTGTCATCCACATGATCACTTTTCTTTTAAGGCAAAACACAAAAACAATATAATTAAAAAAAAAACTCTAGTAGACGAGTTTACGCTTTATTATTCAAATGAGAACTAAAATTTAATATTTATCTCATATATTATACAAATTTATATATTGAATTTATTTAATACTCGTTTGATCATATTAGCCCCTGTGGTCGGGAGGCACTCACATGTCTCGTAAATCTAAATTGCACGAACATGTTTCCTAAGAATACCACCACAGTATCCTTTGCTTGTCGTAGGAGGCGACTAAACGGTTGGATCGCTGGGCTGACGACCCGCATCCGTAAAAAAAAATCAACTGTTTATAAAATCAACAAAAAGAAAAATGGATACCGCCAAAACAACACCGGACCCCCGCTCAAGTACCCGGATACGAGATTTAGGATCGGCACGTGGAACGTGCAATCACTTAGAAAACCAGGAGCGTTGGAGGGTCTAATCACGTGCATGAAAGAGTATCGGCTGGAACTCGTTGCTCTTCAAGAAACTCGCTGGCCTCAAAGTGGAGACCATGTGTCCCAGGACTATACGTTGTTCTACAGTGGAGATGACCTCGGAAATCTTGGAGCTGGATTTCTGCTTGGGCCGCAGGTAAAGAAGGCTGTTTTGGATTTTCAAGCAGTCAATAACCGATTGTGTATGCTTCGCCTGCGCATGAAGTTAGCCAACCTGTCGATAATTTGTGTACATGCGCCCACAGAAGTCAGCCAGCCCCAAGATAAAGACTCATTTTACAATGACTTGGACGATCTGATGGGATCTATACCCGAACACGATGTTAGAATGGTAATTGGGGACTTTAATGCTAGAGCTGGCAGAAATCAGGCCGACTTGTGTGAAAACATAGGTCCGTACTCCCGACACGAAACTGCGACCGATAATGGTGAGAGAATGATGTACTTTGCAATTGCTCATGATCTTAGAGTAGCAAGCACATTCTTTCCTCACAAACAGATACACCTAGAGACATGGACACATCCTCGCAAAACATCCCGGAGCCAAATTGACCACGTGTTAATTTCAAAAGGGCGAGCTCGGGTTGTGCAGGATGTGAGAACTTATCAGTCAGCAACCAAATACGTAGGCAGCGATCATTATTTGGTCGCTGCAAAGCTACGGTGGAAGTTTTCGTACAGGTCGGGGAACACAGCGAAACGGATGGAACGTTTCGACTGTGAAGGTCTGATAAATGAAGATCAAAAGAAACGATATCAGGATCTTGTCAGCGACAACATTGAGGGAGCTAATTACCAGTCTGACTGCGTGAACTCTGTCTGGGAGGTACTGAAAACTTCGGTTGTCAGTGCTGCTCAACAGACTTTAGGTATAGTGAAAGTCAGACCCAAGAATGATTGGTTTGATGACGAGTGTCGTCTTGCAGTTGAGCAACAAAATATAGCCCATAATGAAGTGCAACAACGTCTCACAATCGCAAGGAAAAACAAGGCAGCTCTTGCAAGAAGGGCAGCTAAGCGGATTTGTAGACGGAAGAAGCGATAATGGTGGAAGGCCGAGGTTCTGAAAGTACAACAACTCAGCAATGAGCGTAGTTCACGTAATTTCTTTAAAGGAATTACTGGATTGCACCATACTTTCAGGCCTTCGTCAACCGCCATTCGGGACCGGAATGGAAACCTCTGTGTCAACATCGACGCAGTACTTGACGCATGGAGTGGACACTTTACTGAGCTGCTTGATGTTCATCATGCGTCACAGACTGTTGTTGAGCCACCTCTAAAACAGTCTGCGGAGATTTGCACTGAGGAGCCATCCCATGAGGAATTCACTAAGGCCATGCAGAGAATGAAACGAAACCGCTCACCTGGAGTGGACTGCATTAATTCGGAGCTCTTGATATTCGGAGGGGATACTTTGTGGAACTGTCTTTTCGACCTTATTCGATTAGTATGGCGAACCGAAGTTATGCCTGATGAATGGAAAGTGGCCGCGATATGCCCCATCTTCAAGAAGGGAGACCGCTTGAAGTGTGAGAATTATCGCGTATAGCTCTCCTTTGCACAGCATACAAGTTACTGCCATACATTTTATTGGATAGAATCACTCCTCTGGCGGAGGGCTTGGTTGGTGACTATCAGGGAGGATTTCGTCCGAATCGATCAGTCACTGATCAGGTCTTTTCGCTGCGGATGATTCTATCTAAATATTATGAGACATCCATCTCCGTACATCAGGTTTTCCTGGATTTCCGGCAGGCCTACGACTCGATCAATCGAGAGAGTTTGTGGTCTGCCCTGGAATACCTAGGAATGCCAACAAAATTGGTACGACTGTGTAGGATGACAGTGACGCAGTCTCAATGCTGTGTTAAAGTTGAGAACAGGCTATCGACAATTTTTGCAGTTAACTCGGGTGTTCGGCAGGGAGATGCTCTGTCCCCGATACTCTTTAATCTCATGTTGGAGTACATCTTTCGTAAAACTGAAACACCTCAGCGCAACATCTTATATCGCCAGTCCAATCAAGTGCTTGCATATGCAAATGACATATGCGTGATTGGACTGAATAGCAACGGAGTGAAAGAAATACTTGATCCGCTTGTAGAGTTTTCATCTTCTGTTGGACTCCAGATCAATGAGTCCAAAACGAAATACCTGATCTCTGGTTTTAGAGACAATGGCACACCAGATTTTAGTAGTGGCCACCACACGTTTGAGGGAGTGAGGAGGTTCAAATATTTGGGCTCTCTTATCACTCACGATAACAGTGTGGGTGAGGATATTAAAGTGCGGCTGGCAGCTGGCAGTCGTTCTTTATATCCTCTAAGGCCACTGCTAAAATCTAAACACTTATCAAGTGCCGTGAAGCTTGTAGTGGCCGATACAATTAATCTGGCAGTCGCCTTAATTTCAATTGTATCGTAATCACTACAATTTCGCGTTTGCCCATTTCCACTTATTGAAGGGGCAACGCGTTAGCATTACAATTATTTACTTCCTATATACAACTCATACTCTTGTTATGTATATAGAACATTTTGCACTCTCGAATACAATATTTTCATGTACAAATTAATCAGGTTTTATGTACAAATTATTGCATCGCTCATGATCTCTAATACATAAGCGCATTATATACAATCATCAATAGACACGTCATTGCCTTTATCTAGATGATTCTCAGACTTCGCATAGTGAAGATACAACGTGGCATCGCAGCATACCGTGGTGGCAAATTAAAAATTTAATTATATGATAATTGAAAATTAATTAATTAAATATTTTTTATTGAAAATAATAAATTGTAAACAATAGTGAAATATAGTATAATAAAATTTTTAGTGAAAATAATAAAATAAAAATTTATCCTAATACATTAAATAAGAAAATTGTGTGTGCTATTTATTTATTGGAGGAGTCCGACCCGGACACAAAATAAAAGCGTATAAACCTCCTACAGTGGTGACCCCGACCGCGGTTTTTATCGCGAATTTTATTATATTACATCATACCCAACAAATTAAAACGCGGAAAACAACAAACGGTTAAGTGCAATATATTTTTCAATAACCTGGTACATAGACCGTACCAGGTGAAAGGTACGTACCTATTTATATATACGTACGGGAAGTTTTTACGAATTTTCATACTAAAAATATTTAGTAAATTTTTTATACCTGAATAAGACGGAACTTTATTTTATTTATATATTTTCTTTGTGTTTTATTTTCATAAAGTTCCAATTATTATAGAAAAAATTATATATTAAATAAAATTTCAAAATTTAAAGCAATTTATTTAATAAATAATTCAATTAATTACTTGTATGTACATATGTACATATGTGCAATCATAAAAAAAATGCACAGAAAATTTAAAATAATCTGTAATTTGGTTAAACATAAAATTCTGTGGAGCTGATCCTAGAGATTTTGCCAATTAGCCATATAATTGGTATGGTAGAATGGACCTTCCCCATCATGAAAAAATCCTCCCCATATTTTAGCGGATCGTCAGGGTCTTACAACTTGGTCCCTCAGCTATATCTCATAACAAATAATAAATTTGGTTAAACATAAAATTCTGTGGAGCTGATCCTAGAGATTTTGCCAATTAGCCATACAGTTGGTATGGTAGAATGGACCTTCCCCATCATGAAAAAATACTCCCCATATTTTAGCGGATCGTCAGGGTCTTACAACTTGGTACATAAGCTATATCTCATAACAAATAATAAATTTGGTTACACATAAAATTCTGTGGAGCTGATCCTAGAGATTTTGCCAATTAGCCATATAGTTGGTATGGTAGAATGGACCTTCCCCATCATGAAAAAATCCTCCCCATATTTTAGCGGATCGTCAGTACCAAAGCTATATCTCATAACAAATAATAAATTTGGTTAAACATAAAATTCTGTGGAGCTGATCCTAGAGATTTTGCCAATTAGCCATATAGTTGGTATGGTAGAATGGACCTTCCCCATCATGAAAAAATCATCCCCATATTTTAGCGGATCGTCAGGGTCTTACAACTTGGTACCTAAGCTATATCTCATAACAAATAATAAATTTGGTTAAACATAAAATGCTGTGGAGCTGATCCTAGAGATTTTGCCAATTAGCCATATAGTTGGTATGGTAGAATGGACCTTCCCCATCATGAAAAAATCCTCCCCATATTTTAGCGGATCGTCAGGGTCTTACAACTTGGTACCTAAGCTATATCTCATAACAAATAATAAATTTGGTTAAACATAAAATTCTGTGGAGCTGATCCTAGAGATTTTGCCAATTAGCCATATAGTTGGTATGGTAGAATGGACCTTCCCCATCATGAAAAAATACTCTCCATATTTTAGCGGATCGTCAGGGTCTTACAACTTGGTACATAAGCTATATCTCATAACAAATAATAAATTTGGTTACACATAAAATTCTGTGGAGCTGATCCTAGAGATTTTGCCAATTAGCCATATAGTTGGTATGGTAGAATGGACCTTCCCCATCATGAAAAAATCCTCCCCATATTTTAGCGGATCGTCAGTACCTAAGCTATATCTCATAACAAATAATAAATTTGGTTAAACATAAAATTCTGTGGAGCTGATCCTAGAGATTTTGCCAATTAGCCATATAGTTGGTATGGTAGAATGGACCTTCCCCATCATGAAAAAATCCTCCCCATATTTTAGCGGATCGTCAGGGTCTTACAACTTGGTACCTAAGCTATATCTCATAACAAATAATAAATTTGGTTAAACATAAAATTCTGTGGAGCTGATCCTAGAGATTTTGCCAATTAGCCATGTAGTTGGTATGGTAGAATGGACCTTCCCCATCATGAAAAAATCCTCCCCATATTTTAGCGGATCGTCAGGGTCTTACAACTTGGTACCTAAGCTATATCTCATAACAAATAATAAATTTGGTTAAACATAAAATTCTGTGGAGCTGATCCTAGAGATTTTGCCAATTAGCCATATAGTTGGTATGGTAGAATGGACCTTCCCCATCATGAAAAAATCCTCCCCATATTTTAGCGGATCGTCAGGGTCTTACAACTTGGTACCTAAGCTATATCTCATAACAAATAATAAATTTGGTTAAACATAAAATTCTGTGGAGCTGATCCTAGAGATTTTTTCAATTAGCCATATAGTTGGTATGGTAGAATGGACCTTCCCCATCATGAAAAAATACTCCCCATATTTTAGCGGATTGTCAGGGTCTTACAACTTGGTACATAAGCTATATCTCATAACAAATAATAAATTTGGTTACACATAAAATTCTGTGGAGCTGATCCTAGAGATTTTGCCAATTAGCCATATAGTTGGTATGGTAGAATGGACCTTCCCCATCATGAAAAAATCCTCCCCATATTTTAGCGGATCGTCAGTACCTAAGCTATATCTCATAACAAATAATAAATTTGGTTAAACATAAAAATCTGTGGAGCTGATCCTAGAGATTTTGCCAATTAGCCATATAGTTGGTATGGTAGAATGGACCTTCCCCATCATGAAAAAATCCTCCCCATATTTTAGCGGATCGTCAGTACCTAAGCTATATCTCATAACAAATAATAAATTTGGTTAAACATAAAAATCTGTGGAGCTGATCCTAGAGATTTTGCCAATTAGCCATATAGTTGGTATGGTAGAATGGACCTTCCCCATCATGAAAAAATCCTCCCCATATTTTAGCGGATCGTCAGGGTCTTACAACTTGGTACCTAAGCTATATCTCATAACAAATAATAAATTTGGTTAAACATAAAATTCTGTGGAGCTGATCCTAGAGATTTTGCCAATTAGCCATATAGTTGGTATGGTAGAATGGACCTTCCCCATCATGAAAAAATCCTCCCCATATTTTAGCGGATCGTCAGGGTCTTACAACTTGGTACCTAAGCTATATCTCATAACAAATAATAAATTTGGTTACACATAAAATTCTGTGGAGCTGATCCTAGAGATTTTGCCAATTAGCCATATAGTTGGTATGGTAGAATGGACCTTCCCCATCATGAAAAAATCCTCCCCATATTTTAGCGGATCGTCAGTACCTAAGCTATATCTCATAACAAATAATAAATTTGGTTAAACATAAAAATCTGTGGAGCTGATCCTAGAGATTTTGCCAATTAGCCATATAGTTGGTATGGTAGAATGGACCTTCCCCATCATGAAAAAATCCTCCCCATATTTTAGCGGATCGTCAGGGTCTTACAACTTGGTACCTAAGCTATATCTCATAACAAATAATAAATTTGGTTAAACATAAAATTCTGTGGAGCTGGTCCTAGAGATTTTGCCAATTAGCCATATAGTCGGTATGGTAGAATGGACCTTCCCCATCATGAAAAAATCCTCCCCATATTTTAGCGGATCGTCAGGGTCTTACAACTTGGTACCTAAGCTATATCTCATAACAAATAATAAATTTGGTTAAACATAAAATTCTGTGGAGCTGATCCTAGAGATTTTGCCAATTAGCCATATAGTTGGTATGGTAGAATGGACCTTCCCCATCATGAAAAAATCCTCCCCATATTTTAGCGGATCGTCAGGGTCTTACAACTTGGTACCTAAGCTATATCTCATAACAAATAATAAATTTGGTTAAACATAAAATTCAGTGGAGCTGATCCTAGAGATTTTGCCAATTAGCCATATAGTTGGTATGGTAGAATGGACCTTCCCCATCATGAAAAAATCCTCCCCATATTTTAGCGGATCGTCAGGGTCTTACAACTTGGTACCTAAGCTATATCTCATAACAAATAATAAATTTGGTTAAACATAAAATTCTGTGGAGCTGATCCTAGAGATTTTGCCAATTAGCCATATAGTTGGTATGGTAGAATGGACCTTCCCCATCATGAAAAAATACTCCCCATATTTTAGCGGATCGTCAGGGTCTAACAACTTGGTACATAAGCTATATCTCATAACAAATAATAAATTTGGTTAAACATAAAATTCTGTGGAGCTGATCCTAGAGATTTTGCCAATTAGCCATATAGTTGGTATGATAGAATGGACCTTCCCCATCATGAAAAAATCCTCCCCATATTTTAGCGGATCGTCAGGGTCTTACAACTTGGTACCTAAGCTATATCTCATAACAAATAATAAATTTGGTTAAACATAAAATTCTGTGGAGCTGATCCTAGAGATTTTGCCAATTAGCCATATAGTTGGTATGGTAGAATGGGCCTTCCCCATCATGAAAAAATCCTCCACATATTTTAGCGGATCGTCAGGGTCTTACAACTTGGTACCTAAGCTATATCTCATAACAAATAATAAATTTGGTTAAACATAAAATTCTGTGGAGCTGATCCTAGAGATTTTGCCAATTAGCCATATAGTTGGTATGGTACAACGGACCTTCCCCATCATGAAAAAATCCTCCCCATATTTTAGCGGATCGTCAGGGTCTTACAACTTGGTACCTAAGCTATATCTCATAACAAATAATAAATTTGGTTAAACATAAAATTCTGTGGAGCTGATCCTAGAGATTTTGCCAATTACCCATATAGTTGGTATGGTAGAATGGACCTTCCCTATCATGAAAAAATACTCCCCATATTTTAGCGGATCGTCAGGGTCTTACAACTTGGTACATAAGCTATATCTCATAACAAATAATAAATTTGGTTAAACATAAAATTCTGTGGAGCTGATCCTAGAGATTTTGCCAATTAGCCATATAGTTGGTATGGTAGAATGGACCTTCCCCATCATGAAAAAATCCTCCCCATATTTTAGCGGATCGTCAGGGTCTTACAACTTGGTACCTAAGCTATATCTCATAACAAATAATAAATTTGGTTACACATAAAATTCTGTGGAGCTGATCCTAGAGATTTTGCCAATTAGCCATATAGTTGGTATGGTAGAATGGACCTTCCCCATCATGAAAAAATCCTCCCCATATTTTAGCGGATCGTCAGTACCTAAGCTATATCTCATAACAAATAATAAATTTGGTTAAACATAAAAATCTGTGGAGCTGATCCTAGAGATTTTGCCAATTAGCCATATAGTTGGTATGGTAGAATGGACCTTCCCCATCATGAAAAAATCCTCCCCATATTTTAGCGGATCGTCAGGGTCTTACAACTTGGTACCTAAGCTATATCTCATAACAAATAATAAATTTGGTTAAACATAAAATTCTGTGGAGCTGGTCCTAGAGATTTTGCCAATTAGCCATATAGTCGGTATGGTAGAATGGACCTTCCCCATCATGAAAAAATCCTCCCCATATTTTAGCGGATCGTCAGGGTCTTACAACTTGGTACCTAAGCTATATCTCATAACAAATAATAAATTTGGTTAAACATAAAATTCTGTGGAGCTGATCCTAGAGATTTTGCCAATTAGCCATATAGTTGGTATGGTAGAATGGACCTTCCTCATCATGAAAAAATCCTCCCCATATTTTAGCGGATCGTCAGGGTCTTACAACTTGGTACCTAAGCTATATCTCATAACAAATAATAAATTTGGTTAAACATAAAATTCAGTGGAGCTGATCCTAGAGATTTTGCCAATTAGCCATATAGTTGGTATGGTAGAATGGACCTTCCCCATCATGAAAAAATCCTCCCCATATTTTAGCGGATCGTCAGGGTCTTACAACTTGGTACCTAAGCTATATCTCATAACAAATAATAAATTTGGTTAAACATAAAATTCTGTGGAGCTGATCCTAGAGATTTTGCCAATTAGCCATATAGTTGGTATGGTAGAATGGACCTTCCCCATCATGAAAAAATACTCCCCATATTTTAGCGGATCGTCAGGGTCTAACAACTTGGTACATAAGCTATATCTCATAACAAATAATAAATTTGGTTAAACATAAAATTCTGTGGAGCTGATCCTAGAGATTTTGCCAATTAGCCATATAGTTGGTATGATAGAATGGACCTTCCCCATCATGAAAAAATCCTCCCCATATTTTAGCGGATCGTCAGGGTCTTACAACTTGGTACCTAAGCTATATCTCATAACAAATAATAAATTTGGTTAAACATAAAATTCTGTGGAGCTGATCCTAGAGATTTTGCCAATTAGCCATATAGTTGGTATGGTAGAATGGGCCTTCCCCATCATGAAAAAATCCTCCACATATTTTAGCGGATCGTCAGGGTCTTACAACTTGGTACCTAAGCTATATCTCATAACAAATAATAAATTTGGTTAAACATAAAATTCTGTGGAGCTGATCCTAGAGATTTTGCCAATTAGCCATATAGTTGGTATGGTACAACGGACCTTCCCCATCATGAAAAAATCCTCCCCATATTTTAGCGGATCGTCAGGGTCTTACAACTTGGTACCTAAGCTATATCTCATAACAAATAATAAATTTGGTTAAACATAAAATTCTGTGGAGCTGATCCTAGAGATTTTGCCAATTAGCCATATAGTTGGTATGGTAGAATGGACCTTCCCTATCATGAAAAAATACTCCCCATATTTTAGCGGATCGTCAGGGTCTTACAACTTGGTACATAAGCTATATCTCATAACAAATAATAAATTTGGTTACACATAAAATTCTGTGGAGCTGATCCTAGAGATTTTGCCAATTACCCATATAGTTGGTATGGTAGAATGGACCTTCCCTATCATGAAAAAATACTCCCCATATTTTAGCGGATCGTCAGGGTCTTACAACTTGGTACCTAAGCTATATCACATAACAAATAATAAATTTGGTTAAACATAAAATTCTGTGGAGCTGATCCTAGAGATTTTGTCAATTAGCCATATAGTTGGTATGGTAGAATGGACCTTCCCCATCATGAAAAAATCCTCCCCATATTTTAGCGGATCGTCAGGGTCTTACAACTTGGTACCTAAGCTATATCTCATAACAAATAATAAATTTGGTTAAACATAAAATTCAGTGGAGCTGATCCTAGAGATTTTGCCAATTAGCCATATAGTTGGTATGGTAGAATGGACCTTCCCCATCATGAAAAAATCCTCCCCATATTTTAGCGGATCGTCAGGGTCTTACAACTTGGTACCTAAGCTATATCTCATAACAAATAATAAATTTGGTTAAACATAAAATTCTGTGGAGCTGATCCTAGAGATTTTGCCAATTAGCCATATAGTTGGTATGGTAGAATGGACCTTCCCCATCATGAAAAAATCCTCCCCATATTTTAGCGGATCGTCAGGGTCTTACAACTTGGTACCTAAGCTATATCTCATAACAAATAATAAATTTGGTTACACATAAAATTCTGTGGAGCTGATCCTAGAGATTTTGCCAATTAGCCATATAGTTGGTATGGTAGAATGGACCTTCCCCATCATGAAAAAATCCTCCCCATATTTTAGCGGATCGTCAGGGTCTTACAACTTGGTACCTAAGCTATATCTCATAACAAATAATAAATTTGGTTACACATAAAATTCAGTGGAGCTGATCCTAGAGATTTTGCCAATTAGCCATATAGTTGGTATGGTAGAATGGACCTTCCCCATCATGAAAAAATCCTCCCCATATTTTAGCGGATCGTCAGGGTCTTACAACTTGGTACCTAAGCTATATCTCATAACAAATAATAAATTTGGTTAAACATAAAATTCTGTGGAGCTGATCCTAGAGATTTTGCCAATTAGCCATATAGTTGGTATGGTAGAATGGACCTTCCCCATCATGAAAAAATACTCCCCATATTTTAGCGGATCGTCAGGGTCTTACAACTTGGTACATAAGCTATATCTCATAACAAATAATAAATTTGGTTACACATAAAATTCTGTGGAGCTGATCCTAGAGATTTTGCCAATTAGCCATATAGTTGGTATGGTAGAATGAACCTTCCCCATCATGAAAAAATCCTCCCCATATTTTAGCGAATCGTCAGGGTCTTACAACTTGGTACCTAAGCTATATCTCATAACAAATAATAAATTTGGTTACACATAAAATTCTGTGGAACTGATCCTATTGGTTTTTCCAATTGGCCATATTCTTGGTGTAATAGAATGGATCGTCTAGCGGATCGTCATGACCTTACAACTTGGTTCATTAATGATATCATATACCGAACAACAAATGTTTCAAACAAATTATTCTATTACAAACGGCAAATTATTCTATTAAAGTTTGAAACTAACTAAAAATGCTTTATGTTTAGACCCTTATGAAATGCTTAAAATCGGGAATAATAAAAACAATTATAGAGCGTATGATCAAACAAAGCAACCAGAACTGGAACTATGCCGCAACAAGACCATTTTAATTTTACCTAGATGTCAAAATAGCCACTGGATAGTTTCCGTAATAAATTATAATAATAAAACAATTTTAACATACGACCCATTAAATCCAGAAAAGATTCAAAAAGAATTATTGGAAAGTGCAAGAAATTTTGCATTTGAGTTGGACAAATTTTATCAAAGGCCAATTACCAATTTTAAGTCGGCTCATTGTGGCTATTTACCGCAACAAAGAGACGGATTCAACTGTGGCGTTTTAATAATATACGCAAATGATTTAATTCTTAATAACAATAAAATACCAGAGATTCATTCTACTAACGAGAACATTTATAATGTAGCTCTAAACGATTACAGAGAGCACCTCAAAGATAATCTGGTCAAAACAACCATGTCATTATCTGGTCATTGTTTGATATGCCACGACGGCTTTGAAAATCTACCAGTCTTCTTTGAATGTAGTTCCTGTGGCCGGAAAATACATGAATTATGTATGGAGCATCTACAAGTTTCTGATCACCTATGCATGTTTTGTTTTGATTAATTTTATTTTTATAATTGTTATTTTGTTTACTATTTATGAATTAATTTTTATTCTTCTATTATGAATTCAATTGTTTTTTTCTTACCAATAAAATAAAATAAAAAATACAAAAGAAACCCTTCGTGATTCACAGCCTTTACTTGGCGAAGCGGTTTGAGATTGATTTTATGTTTAACCAAATTTATTATTTGTTAAGAGATATAACGAATGAACCAAGTTGTAAGACCCTGACGATCCGCTAAAATATGGGGAGTATTTTTTCATGATGGGGAAGGTCCATTCTACCATACCAACTATATGGCTAATTGGCAAAATCTCTAGGATCAGCTCCACAGAATTTTATGTTTAACCAAATTTATTATTTGTTATGAGATATAGCTTAGGTACCAAGTTGTAAGACCCTGACGATCCGCTAAAATATGGGGAGGATTTTTTCATGATGGGGAAGGTCCCTTCTACCATACCAACTATATGGGTAATTGGCAAAATCTCTAGGATCAGCTCCACAGAATTTTATGTTTAACCAAATTTATTATTTGTTATGAGATATAGCTTAGGTACCAAGTTGTAAGACCCTGACGATCCGCTAAAATATGGGGAGGATTTTTTCATGATGGGGAAGGTCCGTTCTACCATACCAACTATATGGCTAATTGGCAAAATCTCTAGGATCAGCTCCACAGAATTTTATGTTTAACCAAATTTATTATTTGTTATGAGATATAGCTTAGGTACCAAGTTGTAAGACCCTGACGATCCGCTAAAATATGGAGAAGATTTTTTCATGATGGGGAAGGTCCATTCTACCATACCAACTATATGGCTAATTGGCAAAATCTCTAGGATCAGCTCCACAGAATTTTATGTTTAACCAAATTTATTATTTGTTATGAGATATAGCTTAGGTACCAAGTTGTAAGACCCTGACGATCCGCTAAAATATGGGGAGGATTTTTTCATGATGGGGAAGGTCCATTCTACCATACCAACTATATGGCTAATTGGCAAAATCTCTAGGATCAGCTCCACAGAATTTTATGTGTAACCAAATTTATTATTTGTTATGAGATATAGCTTATGTACCAAGTTGTAAGACCCTGACGATCCGCTAAAATATGGGGAGTATTTTTTCATGATGGGGAAGGTCCATTCTACCATACCAACTATATGGCTAATTGGCAAAATCTCTAGGATCAGCTCCACAGAATTTTATGTTTAACCAAATTTATTATTTGTTATGTGATATAGCTTAGGTACCAAGTTGTAAGACCCTGACGATCCGCTAAAATATAGGGAGGATTTTTTCATGATGGGGAAGGTCCATTCTACCATACCAACTATATGGCTAATTGGCAAAATCTCTAGGATCAGCTCCACAGAATTTTATGTTTAACCAAATTTATTATTTGTTATGAGATATAGCTTAGGGACCAAGTTGTAAGACCCTGACGATCCGCTAAAATATGGGGAGGATTTTTTCATGATGGGGAAGGTCCATTCTACCATACCAACTATATGGCTAATTGGCAAAATCTCTAGGATCAGCTCCACAGAATTTTATGTTTAACCAAATTACAGATAATTTTAAATTTTCTGTGCATTTATTTTATGATTGCACATATGTACATATGTACATACAAGTAATTAATTGAATTATTTATTAAATAAATTGCTTTAAATTTTGAAATTTTATTTAATATATAATTTTATCTATAATAATTGGAACTTTATGAAAATAAAACACAAAGAAAATATATAAATAAAATAAAGTTCCGTCTTATTCAGGTATAAAAAATTTACTAAATATTTTTAGTAAGAAAATTCGTAAAAACTTCCCGTACGTTTTATATATATATGTAGCAGCTCGAATATTCGACTCACCGATATTCGATTCTGCCACATACAAAACAATTAGTGAAATTCAAATATAAACCAACTTATTTGAATTAAGCGTTCACTAACCCCATCACATATCCATCTATCCAACCAACCAACGTAAAACCATCGCCATCTAACAACATCACCACGAACAACAATGTTCGGTGATGCAATAATAAATCCACTGCACTTAACAAAAGTGCAATGTTCGACCGTCGCCGGCGCATGTGTTCCCTCTTCACAAAAAAAACGAAGACGAAGGCGACGTCACTCTCTACAACAACACAATACAAAATAGATACATATAATTTTCGGCCATATTAGCGAATGTTACTTTTCCCTGCGTGTGTGTTATTGGTAGTGGTGCAAAATAAATAAATAATTAATTAAATAAATAAATAGTTAATTAAATAAATAAATAGTTAATTAAATAAATAAATAGTTAAATAAATAAATGTACATATACATAACATTGAAATAATAAAAATAAATAAATAAATAGTGTATATAATAAACAAATAAAAATACCAATATCAAAGTTTATAACCTACAAAATAAAAGTGTGATCTACAATATAAACTAAATCAAATGTGTTTTTTATTGTTACAAACGTCTAAAGTGGTGACCCCGACGGCGGTTTTTATCGCGAGATAATAAAAAAACACGAATACATAATAATAAAAACCACACCACACGAAACCACGTGGGAAGACACAAAATATAAAAAAAAAACATCAACAATATTCACACGTGGTGTAGGACAATACCACCCACGCACCGAGGGACAAACAAAACGGTGAAGCGACCGAAGCAACACAACACATCGCACGTGGTGTAGGACAATACCATCCACGCAACGCGGGACAACTCAAACGGTGAAGCGATCCACCCTCACCGCAACGACGGGACGGCTCAAACGGTGAAGCGATCCACCCTCACCGCAACACGACCAGAGGCAGCGGCAGCAGAAACAACAACAGCATTGAGTGGCAAGTTTTTTTTAATAGATAATTTTTTTTCCTCTTGCAATTATAATTTATTACAATTTAACGTAGAATCATTTTTTTTTTTCACAAACTTTAACGTAGAATCATTTTTATTTTCCAAAATTTAACGTAGAATCATTATTTTACTGTACAATTTATATATTTTTCACCACCACGTGCACACCCATCCATAGTCTCACACCCTGGTCGTTTTCTCGTTTCTTAAGTTTATTTTTACATTTATTATTATTTTAAATTTCAACGAGCCCCCCCCAATATAAGGTAGGACGCAAAGGAACTCCATATTCCGGGGGTATCTCGCATCGGGCGTTAAGAAGAAGGAGCATCCCGGCCTTCAAACCATTCATTACACGGTAACCATTCCGCTTAATTTTTCATTTTGGTCAATTATATTTTTACACGGTAACCATTCCTCTTTAAAATTTTTCACACATTTTAAAATTTTAAAAGAGCCCCCCCAATATAAGGTAGGACGAAAGGAACTCCATATTCGGGGGTTTCTCACAGTATTGTATTGTTGTATTTTTTTTGTTGTATTGGTTTGTCGATAACAAAAGAACAAAATGACAGAAGATGAAAAACATCTATCACAGGACATGGACACCACGCCTGAAGGCGCTAGTCCACAAGTAGAGATCGCAGCATCACATCAGCGAATCACAATACAACCTTTCTGGCCACAAAGAGCAAACACATGGTTTCAGCTCGCCGAAATACGAAATACTTCAGCTCGCCAAATAATCACAATACAACCTTTCTGGCCACAAAGAGCAAACACATGGTTTCAGCTCGCCGAAATACAATTCGGGCTACAAGGCATATACGCTGATAAAACAAAGTACCTGCAAACATTATCAGCTTTGCAACCAGAAACGTGCGATGTGATCTCGGATCTCCTCCTCAATCCGCCGACAACCAACCAATACAACACACTAAAACAAACGCTGCTAGAACGACTAGCACCATCGGGCGAACGTCAGCTAGAACAATTGCTTTCAGGACAGCAATTAGGCGACCAAAAACCATCTGACGCTTTACGGCATATACAAACACTGGCTAACAATAATTTTAATGAAAATATCATTAAATCTTTGTGGGTACGTAAAATGCCGGAGTTGATTCGCATAGCGCTGGTAGCACAGCCCGAATCCTCCACCACACAAACGTTAGCCAAGATAACAGACAAGATGTATGATGTCATAAACATCACATCTCAAAGCGTCAGTCAAGTCAATGTACCATACCGGCAATCAAGAGAACGCAGTGGAGACAGAACTCCCCGTTCAGCAACAGCACCAAACACACTCGAACAAAGACTGTCAAGAATCGAGTCCAGACTCGACGGGTTACTCAGAGGTCGAAGCCGTTCGCGTGGACGACGAGCTCCCTCACGCAATCGAACCCGCAGTCCCAGCAACAACATATACCAACATGGTAAATGCTGGTTCCACACAAAGTTTGGTAGAGCCGCCAGAAAATGCACGCCACCGTGCAATTTCACCACGTCGCAACCATCGACGTCCGCGGCCGCCGTAAAAATGGACATTGACCATCAAAAAAACTTTTAGAGTCACGGGTAGAGAGCAACATGCCTCCCCTGACCACAAACACACCCTATACGTCACGTTTGTTTGTGTACGATAGACACAACAAACTCACCTACCTAGTCGACACTGGCGCTGACCTTTCGGTTATTCCAGCAATGAATTTCAAAATGAATTACACATTAGCTAATCGAAATTCAAATCTAGTCTTATCGGCTGCCAATGGTTCAATCATCCACACGTACGGCACAAAATTGCTTAACGTGGATATCGGACTCAAACGAACCTTCACGCACGCTTTCATTCTAGCTGCAGTGAACCGTCCGATCATTGGCGCCGATTTTCTAAGCAAATTCGGACTTCTTGTCGATGTCAAACACAAACGGCTGATTGACCCAGCTACAAAGCTGTCAATAAACGCCACAATGGTTCGTGTTAACACACCAACACCGATCCATTTCAACATCGACAACGGCTACGGCACTCTGCTCAAAAAGTACCCACTACTTACAGCAGAGCCGAACTATAAAATGCCAGTCCGACACAACGTGGTACATCACATCGTCACGGAAGGCCATCTGCCCGTGTCGAGACCACGCAGACTAGATCAGGTGCGTCACAAAGCTGCACAAGCAGAATTTCAACACATGGTGGAATTAGGAATTTGTCGAACATCGACATCTTCCGTCTCTTGTCCATTACACATGGTCAAGAAGAAAGATCAAGACTGGAGGCCATGTGGGGACTATCGGCGTTTAAACACGGTTACGATACCGGATCGCTACCCGATACCCCACATTCAAAACTTCACCATGCACTTGCATGGCTGCAAAGTTTTCTCCAAACTTGATCTCATCAGAGGTTATCACCACATTCCCGTGGCACCTGAAGACGTTTTCAAAACGGCAATCACCACACCATTTGGCCTCTTCGAATACACCAGAATGCCATTTGGATTACGCAATGCCGCACAAACGTTTCAGCGCTTCATGAACGAAGTCGTCCGAGATCTCGACTTCGTTTTCGTCTACATAGACGACATTCTTGTGGCATCTCAAACTGAGGACCAACACAAACTCCATCTGGAAACACTTTTCCAACGACTTGTCGAGTTTGATGTTCACATCAAGAGCTCAAAATGCGTCTTCGGCGCATCCACTCTTGATTTCCTCAGCCACAAGATTACCGCTAATGGCATCCTTCCTTCACAAGAACGAATCAATGCCATTAAAGAATTCCCAGCTCCAACCTCAATCAAAAGTATTCAGCGATTCATCGGCATGGTAAACTACTACCACCGATTCATACCAAAGCTCGCTGAAATACTCAACCCAATTCACAGCCATCTGGCAGTACTACTACGTAAGCCCAAAACCGCCAAGAACTTCTCTTGGCCTGACGAATGTCAACACGCATTCACGTCACTAAAGGCTGAATTGGCACGCACAACACTCTTGTCTCATCCACTGAGCGACTCAAAGCTCAGCATTACTACTGATGCATCAAACACTGCTGTCGGAGCAGTCATGCAACAGTACAACGACAAGTGTTGGGAGCCCCTGGGATTCTTCTCAAAGAAGCTCTCGGATGCCGAAAAGAAATACTCTGCATTCGATCGGGAATTACTCGCAATATATCTAGCAATAAAACACTTCAGATATTTTGTCGAGGGTCGGGACTTCACAATTTACACCGACCACAAGCCTCTCACTCGAGCAATTCAGTCTAAAACTGAACGCAATCCAAGGCAAGCACGCCACTTGGATTATATTAGTCAATTTACCACGGACATCCAGCATGTTCAAGGTACCAAAAACGTTGTCGCGGATACACTTTCGCGCACAACATCAAACGAAACGGCCACAGTCGAGACTCACTTCGACTGCAACAAAATCGCACAAGCGCAAAAAGCAGACTTAGAACTTCAGAATATACTTTCTGGTTCCACAAGTCACGCCAGTTCATCACTGCAACTGGAGCTTTTCACACTACCTGGCCTCGAAATCTACTGCGAAACATCTACGGGTGCAAATCGCCCGTACATCGCAGAGCAACTACGTCGAACCATCTTCGACACACTACACGGTATCTCACATCCTGGTGTCCGCGCAACTCGTAAATTGATTACTGCTCGATACTTTTGGCCAAGCATCAACAAAGACGTGACCCATTGGGCACAAGCATGCTTATCTTGCCAAAAATCGAAAGTCCAGCGGCACACAAAATCGCCTCTTGGACAATTCGCAATTCCACCTGGTCGATTCGAGCACATTCATTTGGATGTCGTAGGACCACTTCCTCCATCCAATGGATACTCATATTTACTCACCTGTGTCGATCGTTTCACTCGATGGCCAGAAGCGTACTGCATGAGCGACATGTCTGCAGCAACCATTGCCACCACATTCGTACAGAACTACGTATCACGATTTGGCGTTCCACTTGACATCACCACTGATCAAGGAACCCAATTCGAGTCGAAGCTTTTCACGGAGTTAACGAAACTCCTCGGCTCGCATCGGATACGTACAACGGCTTACCACCCACAAGCCAATGGCATGGTTGAACGCTTCCACCGCCAGCTCAAAGCTGCTCTCAAGGCCCGAGGCAACACAATTCACTGGAGCTCCGAAGTACCAATCGTTCTACTTGGTATTCGAGCAACGGTTAAAGAAGATTTGAAGTGCTCACCAGCTGAAATGGTTTACGGTCAAACCATCAAGCTACCCGGTGAGTTCTTCGTCGAACATCCTCTACCGTCTCCACCTACAACCGACACAGTCATCGACCAACTCCGCACCACCATGCAAAATATTATCCCCACGGCAACAAGACCAACGAACGAAAACAACATATTCGTTCCAAAATCGCTCAACAATTGCGATTACGTCTTTGTCCGGGTTGATAAGGTTCGAACTGGATTACAATCTCCATACGATGGACCATACAAAGTTATACGCCGCTTACGCAAGCAATTCATTGTCTCAATCAAAGACAAACGCCACTCAATCTCCATCGACAGTTTGAAACCGGCGTACGGTATTCTCAACACGGCTGATCAAATATCAGCCAGCAAACGATATAAAACCGTCCGGTTCACCGTATAACGTCTCAAAACCCATGGTTTCTCATCTGGAGAGGGGGTACTGTAGCAGCTCGAATATTCGACTCACCGATATTCGATTCTGCCACATACAAAACAATTAGTGAAATTCAAATATAAACCAACTTATTTGAATTAAGCGTTCACTAACCCCATCACATATCCATCTATCCAACCAACACTATCTAATAACCGAACCATTACTATAAAACATTTATAGTAAAACCATCGCCATCTAACAACATCACCACGAACAACAATGTTCGGTGATGCAATAATAAATCCACTGCACTTAACAAAAGTGCAATGTTCGACCGTCGCCGGCGCATGTGTTCCCTCTTCACAAAAAAAACGAAGACGAAGGCGACGTCACTCTCTCTACAACAACACAATACAAAATAGATACATATAATTTTCGGCCATATTAGCGAATGTTACTTTTCCCTGCGTGTGTGTTATTGGTAGTGGTGCAAAATAAATAAATAATTAATTAAATAAATAAATAGTTAATTAAATAAATAAATAGTTAAATAAATAAATAAATAAATGTACATATACATAACATTGAAATAATAAAAATAAATAAATAAATAGTGTATATAATAAACAAATAAAAATACCAATATCAAAGTTTATAACCTACAAAATAAAAGTGTGATCTACAATATAAACTAAATCAAATGTGTTTTTTATTGTTACAAACGTCTAAATATACATATAAAATAAATCTAAACACAAAATCCTAACCCAAAAATATATATACTTTTGTCGTTACATGAAAACATCAAACAAATCGAGCAAAAATCAAGGATTACACAACCACGTGTATCACCACACCGTTTAAATAAATATAAAATATATTTATTATAACGAAACACTACATACAAAAGAGGACACGTGTGTTAGAACAACCCTACTCACGCAACGAGGGATTTTAAACATCGGTGAAGCGATCTACCCTCACTGCAACACGTGTGTTAGAACAACTCTACCCACGCAACGGGGGAATATTTTTCATCTAGTGAAGGGACCAAGCCCACACTTAATTAAACAATACATAACGGAGATACCCCAAAGAGAATACGCGACACCGGCAGCAGAACAAAGGACAACGCGGGACGGCGTATAACGGTGTAGCGATTCACCCACACCGCAGCGGACCAGCAGCAGCAGAAACCATACCATTAACACAACTGAAAAAACCGGTACCAAGTTTTTTTTACATAAATATTTTTTTTTCTTGCAATTTAAAATTCAAAGTAAATATTTTCTTTGTAATTCATATAACGTAGAATCATTTTTTTTTCTCTGCTTTAATTTAACGTAGAATCATTTTTTTTATTGTTGTAAATTTAACGTAGAGCATAGTTTTAAATGTAAAATTTTCTTTGCATGTATACATAATTTTTTTTGCCACCACTATTGCACCCATCCATATTTTCAATCACTGGTCGTATCTCGTTGCATTCCTCCCGCCATCACCATCGTTGGGTTAATAATAAAAAAAAAACAAAAAAAGAATAATTAAAACAAAAGGTTTTTATAAAAACCACCCAACGACGGTGATTAATATCCGTTGCTAATTCACAATCAATTGTTATTCCGAATTTTATCGGATCCATCATCTCTTTTGAATTATTGATACCAATTTTTTTTTTGGCAATTTTATTGAGAATTTTTAGCGATTATCCTCATCAGATCCTATTCTTGGAGTACTGAGTGATTTATAGAAATTCCATTAGAATTTAATTTTTGTTTGTTTTATACCAGACCCACACAGTGGTGTACTGGAGGTTTTTTTTGCTCGGTCTGACTAAGTACTTGGAAGGGAAAACGCTTGGCCGAGCAGTTTTTTACTTAATAAAAACCGTATAAAATAAGAACAGCGACACACGTTCGCAACATATAAAATGCCACCCAAAACAGAGACCGATAACGGGGAAAACTCAGCCAACCAAAGCCAAAATAATGACGAATTACCAAATATTCAACAACATGTTGAAGCAACACACGTCAGGCTTAATTCGTTTTGGCTAGAGAACCCGACGAACTGGTTTAACACTACTGAAATTATATTCGGTTTATCAGATATAACGAGCGACAACAAAAAGTTTGCTTACGTATTGTCAGCACTATCGCCACAAGCAAGTGCACATATTTCCGACCTGCTCGCCAATCCACCAGAGACAAATAAATATATGACATTAAAGCAAACACTAATAGACCGGCTAGCACCATCCACCGAGCGAAAACTCGAGCAACTATTAAGTGGACAGGATATGGGCGACAAACGCCCTACAGAAATACTGCGCCACATTCAAATGCTAGCCGGTGGTCAACTCACCGACCAAGTTATAAAACAACTCTGGATCAGAAAATTACCAGAGGTAATAAAAATAGCAATGGTTGGTCAGGCGGAAAACAACAAGCTCGGCGACATAGCAAAAATTGCTGACAAAATGCACGAGGCAATCAACCCCAAATTATCGATTTCGGCCATTAATAGGCAATCAACATCAGCACAAGGCACTAGCGACATTCGATACCGACCACCCTTAAATAGAAACATAAATTCGAATCCGGCCAACTCGCTTGAAACTAGGTTATTACGACTGGAAAGTCGAATTAACCAAATATTCGTTAATCGACGCAGCCGGTCAAGGGGTCGATCATCATCATCGCAAACACGTAGGCAAAATAGCCGCAGCCCCAGCACGAGATACCCAACGTGCTGGTACCATCATAGATGGGGCAAAGACGCAAAAAAGTGCATCAAACCATGCAATTTCGGGCAACATACCGAACACATGGAAGTTGATATCCAAAAAAACTCCTCGCAAACCGGGTAGAGTCGGCCACTGATTACACCCAATCAAATAGCCGACTATTTATATTCGAGAAAAACACAAAACTGCATTTTTTAATAGATACTGGCGCTGACCTTTCGGTCATTCCAGTTACTATTTTTCGTAAATCCATATTTAATCATACAAAAAATCCTGATCTAGTCTTATCGGCAGCTAATGGTTCCGGCATTAATACTTATGGAACCAAGCTCCTCCAAATTAATATCGGACTTAAAAGATCCTTCACACATGCATTCATTCTTGCTGATGTGAATCGTCCGATCATTGGAGCCGATTTTTCTGGCAAAATTTGGCTTACTTGTCGATCTACGCCGTAGGCGGCTGGTTGATTCAGCGACACAGCTGTCAATCACTGCCTTCATGGTGCACACCACCACACCTACACCAATTCATTACGCAATCGACAACGGCTACGGAAAATTACTCAAACAATTTCCGTATTTAACAGCCGAGCCAAACTACAAAGCGCCAGTCAAACATAACGTGGTACACCATATAGTCACGGAAGGCCATCTTCCGGTATCACGACCACGCAGACTAGATCAAATGCGACACAAAGCAGCGCTTACAGAATTCCAACATATGGTGGAATTAGGGATTTGTCGGACATCGTCATCTCCCGTCCACTCCACATGGTGAAAAAGAAAGACGACGATTGGAGACCATGTGGGGATTATCGCAGGCTTAATACGGTCACAACACCTGACCGATACCCGATACCCCACATTCAAAATTTTTCCATGCACTTGCACGGTTGTAAGATTTTCTCCAAAATCGATTTAATCAGAGGTTATCACCATATTCCCGTCGCACCTGAAGACGTTTTTAAAACGGCAATTACTACACCGTTTGGCCTATTCGAATTTACACGAATGCCATTCGGATTACGCAATGCCGCACAAACGTTTCAGCGTTTCATGAACGAAGTAGTTCGTGAACTTGATTTCGTATTCGTCTACATTGACGACATACTTGTGGCATCTAAATCTGAGGAAGAACACAAACTGCACTTAAACCAACTATTCAAAAAGTTAGTGGAGTTTGATGTACACATCAAGACCGCCAAATGCGTATTTGGAGTAATAGCTCTTGACTTTCTCAGCCAAAAAATTACTCCTGATGGTATTTTGCCATCAGACGAACGAATCAAGGCAATCTCCGAGTTCCCAGCTCCACAAACAATAAAGCATATTCAGCGTTTTGTCGGGATGGTAAATTACTACCACCGATTTAAACCTAAACTCGCTGATATTTTGGCACCAATTCACAACCACTTGGCAGATCTAAACAAAATGCCCAAGACAGCCAAGAACTTCACTTGGCCTGACGAATGCCATCAGGCATTCACGTCACTAAAACAAGAATTAGCCAAAATAACACTGCTTGCGCATCCACTGAGCGACTCAAAGCTCAGCATTACAACAGATGCGTCAAACACTGCTGTCGGAGCAGTATTGCAACAATACAACAATGGGCAATGGGAACCCTTGGGATTTTATTCCAA
This sequence comes from Tipula unca, assembly GCA_951394425.1. Classification (NCBI taxonomy): domain Eukaryota; kingdom Metazoa; phylum Arthropoda; class Insecta; order Diptera; family Tipulidae; genus Tipula; species Tipula unca. Next base: position 19,025,062 of record OX596383.1, on the reverse strand, counting down.
AAAACTATCGGATGCCGAAAAGAAATATTCCGCATTCGATAGGGAATTACTCGCAATATATCAGGCAGTCAAACACTTCCGATATTTTGTCGAGGGTCGTGAGTTTATAATTTACACCGACCATAAACCTCTGACTAGAGCAATTCAGTCTAAAACTGAATGCAATCCGAGGCAATCTCGCCACCTGGATTATATTAGTCAATTCACCACCGACATCCAGCATGTGCAAGGTAGTGACAATGTGGTCGCGGATACACTTTCCCGCACCACAGGCAACGAAATGGCCACAGTCGAGACTCACTTCGACTATCAAAAAATAATTAAGGCACAAAAACATGACTTAGAACTTCAGAATTTACTTTCTGGTTCCAGACGTCCCACTAGCACATCTTATAAGCTAGAGCTTTTTAAATTGCCAGGCCTAGAAATATATTGCGAAATATCAACGGGAAATAATCGCCCGTACATCGCAGAACCACTACGACGAACTATCTTCGACACATTGCACAACATTTCACATCCTGGTGTCCGTGCGACTCGAAAATTGATTACAGCTCGTTACTTTTGGCCTAGTATAACCAAGGACGTAACCCAGTTGGCGAACTCCTGCTTATCCTGCCAAAAATCTAAAGTACAACGTCACACAATTTCACCTCACGGACAATTTAAGATTCCACCTGGTCGATTTGAACACATCCATTTAGACATAGTAGGACCACTACCTCCATCTAAGGGATATCAATATCTACTTACCTTTGTCGATCGCTTTACTAGATGGCCAGAAGCTTACTGCATGGACAACATGTCTGCAGCTACAATCGCTTCTACTTTCGTAAACAACTACGTATCCCGATTCGGGGTTCCTCTTAATATCACCACCGATCAAGGAACACAATTTGAGTCCAAACTTTTTACCGAGTTAACGAAACTCCTTGGCTCAAATCGTATACGTACTACGGCCTATCATCCTCAAGGCAATGGCATGGTTGAACGCTTTCACCGCCAGCTAAAATCAGCACTCATGGCTCGAGGAAATACTAGCAATTGGAGCTCTGAAGTTCCCATCGTTTTACTCGGAATCAGAGCTACAGTGAAAGAGGATTTAAAATGCTCACCAGCTGAAATGGTTTATGGTCAAACCATCAAGTTACCCGGTGAGTTCTTTGTAGAAAATCCTCTTCCACCATTACCAACAGAAGACACAGTCGTCGACCAACTGCGACAAACCATGCAACACCTTGTCCCAACTTCACCACGTTCGAACAAACAAGATAATATCTTTGTCCCCAAATCACTAGACAATTGCGATTTTGTTTTTATTCGAACAGACAAGGTTCGCACGGGTTTATCACCTCCTTACGAAGGCCCATACAAAGTTATACGCCGCCTTCGCAAACAATTCACGGTTTCTATTAATGGTAAAAACCATACCATTTCAATTGACCGAATCAAACCGGCATACGGCATACTTACCTCACCTGATCAAATATCAGGCATTCGCAAACATAAGGCCGTACACTTTGCCGAATAATTCAAAGTCTCAAGGAGGGGATATTCACTTGCGGGGGAGTCCTGTAGCGGCCGATACAATTAATCTGGCAATCGCCTTAATTTCAATTGTATCGTAATCACTACAATTTCGCGTTTGCCCATTTCCACTTATTGAAGAGGCAACGCGTTAGCATTACAATTATTTACTTCCTATATACAACTCATACTCTTGTTATGTATATAGAACACTTTGCACCCTCAAATACACTATTTTCATGTACAAATTAATCAGGTTTTATGTACAAATTATTGCATCGCTCATGATCTCTAATACATAAGCGCATTATATACAATCATCAATAGACACGTCATTGCCTTTATCTAGATGATTCTCAGACTTCGCATAGTGAAGATACAACGTGGCATCGCAGCATACCGTGGTGGCAAATTAAAAATTTAATTATATGATAATTGAAAATTAATTAATTAAATATTTTTTATTGAAAATAATAAATTGTAAACAATAGTGAAATATAGTATAATAAAATTTTTAGTGAAAATAATAAAATAAAAATTTATCCTAATACATTAAATAAGAAAATTGTGTGTGCTATTTATTTATTGGAGGAGTCCGACCCGGACACAAAATAAAAGCGTATAAACCTCCTACAAGCTGAAGCTTTACAAAGCGTTGATCAGGCCCGTTGTTATGTTTGGATGTGAAAGTTGGGCGCTGACGGATGAGTACGAGAGATGGCTCCTTACATTTGAGAGAAGAATCATGCGTGTGATTTATGGCCCTAAACGCGAAATAGATGGTACATACCGAGCTCTGTACAATTTCGAGATCAGAGATCTGATGAAGATCCCCGATATTGTACATGAAGTTAGATCTCAGCGAGTACGCTGGCTCGGTCACGTTCTGCGTGCTGATCCGGAACGAATTGTACAGCGATCTCTGAAAGGAGAGCCACCATATGGTAGGCGCAGAGGTCGTTGCAGGCGACGATGGCTCCACGATGTAGAGAACGACTTGGCCTCTTCAGATTGTCTAAGACAGTATGAAGACCAAGCTCAGGATCGAAACCGTTGGAGCCAGATTGTTGATTCAGTAAGGGGCCAGTAATGGCCTTTAACACTGTTATTATTATTGATCATATTCATTTATTGTATATATACATATATGATTGAAAATTATTATCGTTACTATTAGTTTCTTAATCGTTTTAAATTATTTAGAACAAAGTGTAAACTGAATTTTCGTTTGCGTTGTAATGGTACACAAATTCATTCATTCAGGTCATTCGTTTTCTTAATACGCATATACAATTTCGCGAATTAGTGTTCTAAGTGTTATGTTAAGTGATATAAAAGAAATTAAAAATGGGCAGCGACGACGAAGGCAAAAATACACCTAAAACCAAACAAAATCAAAATTCCGGTGACATAAAGTCCTCTCGCATTAAAATTCCCGATTTTTATAGACGCAACTCACACTCATGGTTTATGCAAATTGAAATGCAATTTCAACTTTAAAATTAAATTTAAAAGTAAAAGTAAATTTCGGCGGATCGCACAAAATTTTTAACTGCAGCAAGTTCACTACCAACCGATATTTTTGATTCAATAGCCGATTTAATACAACCACCACCAGAAACAGACAAATACAATACGCTGATACCCAACATTTCTCAAACGGATTCCCACTCAACATCAACGTCATGCAATCAATTACTGCCGACACACAAATCAGAGATTGCAGAGTTGAAGGAGCAAATTTCCCAGCTCCAGAGATCATTCTCAGCCCTCACTTCAGGTAGTCAAAATCGCTCAAGAAGTCCGCGATCTTCAAGATCGTCACGATTTAGACCGAGGAGCCGCAGCAATTCTGTACGTAACTACAGATTTTGCTGGTATTACCATAAGTACGGTAGTAGAGCACAGAAATGTACAAAACCGTGCCAGTTTATAGCCCAAAAAGATGGATCCACAAATCCAAACTCTTTAAACGATTAAATTCGACTATCCATACGGCAGATAGTCGAGAACAAGCGAACCGCCGTCTTTTTCTAAGAGATCAAATTAATAATCTCCTTTTTCTTGTGGATACTGGGGGTGATCTTTCTGAATTACCAATAAATTATTTCCAAGGAAATCGATCTCGTGATCCAGTCTTGTGCCTTTCGGCCGCGAATGGTACAACAATAAATACTTTTGGGACAAAATTACTTTCTATCGATATTGGGCTACGGCGCACCTTTACTCATCCTTTCGTGCTCTCATCAGTGAACCGACCAATTATCGGAGCTGATTTTTTAACAAAATTCGGTCTACTCGTCGACCTGCGTGGAAGACGAATGCATTGACAGTTTCCGTTAATACTCCCACTCCAAAACTTAGTGGTTGAAAATGGATACGGGAAATTACTAAAGGAATTTCCTACCCTCACCGAATCCCCAAATTACAAAGTTCCAGTAAAACACAGGGTGGATGATCGAATTAGGTATATGTCAACCGTCGTCCTCTCCGGTTTCATCACCACTCCACATGGTACAAAAGAAGAACAGCACAGATTGGCGTCCATGTGGAGATTATCGTCGACTGAATGCCATTACGGTACCGGATCGTTACCCGATACCACATATTCACAATTTTTCAGTACATCTGCAAGGGTGCACTGTATTTACGAAAATTGACTTGATCAGGGCATATCACGCAATATACCTGTAGCTTCCGAAGACGTGCCTAAAACGGCAATAACCACACCATTTGGGTTATTCGAATATAAACGAATGCCTTTTGATCTTCGGAACGCAGCTCAAACTTTTCAACGCTTCATGAATGAAGTATTAAAATATCTTGATTTCTTATTTGTCTATATTGATGACATATTGGTGACAAGCACAACTGAGGAGGAACATTTATGTCATTTAAGGCAAGTTCTACAACGACTTGCAGAATACGATGTCAAAATATAGACATCTAAATGTGTTTTTGGTGTTCCATCACTTGAATTCCTCAGCCACCACATATCTAAAGATGGCGTAAAACCTTCGCCGCAGCGCGTAGAAGCCATAAATCAGTTCCCACAACCTACCTCAATTAAAACATTCAGAAATTCGTCGGGATGGTGAATTATTATCACCGCTTTGTCCCACGTTTAGCCGAATTTCTTCAACCAATTCATGCGCAATTGGCAACGTTATCAAAACGACCCAAAACAGCTAAGAACTTCTCTTGGCCTGATGAATGCAATAGCGCATTTATCACAGTTAAGCGCGCACTTGCTGCTGCAACATTATTGGCACACCCCCTAGAAAATACTATGTATAATATTAGATCTGACGCATGAAATATTGCCGTAGCAGCAGTATTACAACAGTTTAACAAAGGTAATTGGGAACCATTAGCGTTCTTTTCCAAGAAACTATCCCAAATTGAAATCAAGTACTCCGCATCCGACAGAGAACTGCTGGCTATTTATCTAGCCCTTAAACACTTCCGATATTTCGTAGAAGGTCGAATATTTACAGTCTACACTGACCATAAGCCCTTGATTAATGCAATCCACTCAAAGACGGAACGCAGTCCGCGGCAAACCCGCCATTTGGATTTTATATCCCAATTTACGACTGATATCCGACACATTTCAGGCAAAAACAATGTGGTCGCAGACACCTTGTCACGAACATGTGACCCACAAGCTGCCTCAATTAATGAAATCCCAAATATACACAAAATATCAGAGTTACAACGTACGGACGACGAATTAAAAACTCTGATAAACAAAACCCGTCCTACAAGTACCAAGTATAAACTTGAACTTGTTCAATTCGCTCGCTACGAACTATACTGCGAAATTTCTTCTGGTAATCATCGCGTATACATTCCTCAACCAATACGACGTGTAGTTTTCGATTCACTACATGGTCTTTCGCATCCAGGAATTCGCGCTTCGCGGAAACTTCTCTCCACTCGATATTTTTGGCCAAAATTGAATCTAGACGTTAAAAATTGGGTAACAAACTGTTTGTCATGCCAAAAATCCAAAATTATACAACACATAAAATCACAACATGGCAAATTTAAAATCCCAGAAACTCGGTTTCAGCACATCCACATGGATTTAGTTGGTCCGCTACCACCATCTGAAGGAAATCATTATATATTCACTATCATTGATAGATTTACTCGTTGGCCTGAGGCATATCCCATTCCAGATATTACCGCCGCCACCATTGCTAAGACGTTCGTCGAGCAGTATATATCAAGGTTTGGCGTTCCCCTTGAAATTACGACAGATCAAGGCAGCCAATTTGAGTCGAAACTCTTCTCCGAGTTAACAAAAATTCTAGGTTCACATAGATTTCGCACCACCGCCTACCATCCTCAAGCAAATGGAATGGTAGAGCGCTTTCACAAAACGTTAAAAACTTCGCTCAGAGCTCGAGGTAATACTAAGTATTGGAGCTCCGAGTTACCCATAATTTTACTGGGCATAAGAGCATGTGTCAAAGAGGACCTTAAATGCAGCCCAGCAGACCTAGTATACGGCCAGAGCCTCAAACTACCTGGCGAAATATTTTCAGGCCCAAGTTCACAACCCCTTCCATCGACTGACGATTTTATACAACAGCTTCGCACAAAGATGCAACATTTAATCCCTGTCGATACTCGCAAATCGACTCAGTCCAACATTTTCATTCCCAAAAACTTAGATAATTGTGAGTTCGTTGTTGTTCGTGTCGACAGAACACGAGCAAGCCTAACTTCTCCTTACGAAGGACCATTCAAAGTTATTCGTAAGCTTCGTAAATTTTTCATAGTTGACGTTAACGGAAGACAGCAATCCATCTCAATTGATCGCCTCAAACCAGCATATGGTATTTTGTCGACGATCCATTGCAACAATAATAAGGTAAAAAATGTAATATTTGATATTCCAATAAAATAAATCAACGCGTGGGAATCTTACTGCGAGAGGGGTACTGTAGCGGCCCTGAATAAATACACAGAATCCGTCTTAACATAACGAAAATCGTACTATGCGAAATGGACCAATGATAAATTAACATATCATCAAATAACGAAAATTCAGTACTAGATTGGATCATAAAAATCCTAAATTATATTTTACTTTAAAATATTTAATTAGTCTTAAGAAATTATTATCCATAAAATCATCTGATTTTCTAAAATGAAATTATATAAAATTATATAAAAAAAATTATAATACAAATTATATTTATAATTAAATATAAAGTTTAAAATTAAAATGAAGTGTTTTTAATTAACAATACATTAAGAAATAGCACTTCAGTGGCATTGAGTGCTGGAGTAAAATCCGCCCAATTTTAATTTTTTTTTTAAAAATCATGTCACCAGCGAATGTAATGCCAAGGAGCGAATTATCTAAGAAATGGGCATTTTTGGGAATAGTTTTCAAAGTAATTGGCCCCTGTGGTCGGGGGGCACTCACATGTCTCGTAAATCTAAATTGCACGAACATGTTTCCTAAGAATACCACCACAGTATCCTTTGCTTGTCGTAGGAGGCGACTAAACGGTTGGATCGCTGGGCTGACGACCCGCATCCGTAAAAAAATCAACTGTTTATAAAATCAACAAAAAGAAAAATGGATACCGCCAAAACAACACCGGACCCCCGCTCAAGTACCCGGATACGAGATTTAGGATCGGCACGTGGAACGTGCAATCACTTAGAAAACCAGGAGCGTTGGAGGGTCTAATCACGTGCATGAAAGAGTATCGGCTGGAACTCGTTGCTCTTCAAGAAACTCGCTGGCCTCAAAGTGGAGACCATGTGTCCCAGGGCTATACGTTGTTCTACAGTGGAGATGACCTCGGAAATCTTGGAGCTGGATTTCTTCTTGGGCCGCAGGTAAAGAAGGCTGTTTTGGATTTTCAAGCAGTCAATAACCGATTGTGTATGCTTCGCCTGCGCATGAAGTTAGCCAACCTGTCGATAATTTGTGTACATGCGCCCACAGAAGTCAGCCAGCCCCAAGATAAAGACTCATTTTACAATGACTTGGACGATCTGATGGGATCTATACCCGAACACGATGTTAGAATGGTATTTGGGGACTTTAATGCTAGAGCTGGCAGAAATCAGGCCGACTTGTGTGAAAACATAGGTCCGTACTCCCGACACGAAACTGCGACCGATAATGGTGAGAGAATGATGTACTTTGCAATTGCTCATGATCTTAGAGTAGCAAGCACATTCTTCCCTCACAAACAGATACACCTAGAGACATGGACACATCCTCGCAAAACATCCCGGAGCCAAATTGACCACGTGTTAATTTCAAAAGGGCGAGCTCGGGTTGTGCAGGATGTGAGAACTTATCGGTCAGCAACCAAATACGTAGGCAGCGATCATTATTTGGTCGCTGCAAAGCTACGGTGGAAGTTTTCGTACAGGTCGGGGAACACAGCGAAACGGATGGAACGTTTCGACTGTGAAGGTCTGATAAATGAAGATCAAAAGAAACGATATCAGGATCTTGTCAGCGACAACATTGAGGGAGCTAATTACCAGTCTGACTGCGTGAACTCTGTCTGGGAGGTACTGAAAACTTCGGTTGTCAGTGCTGCTCAACAGACTTTAGGTATAGTGAAAGTCAGACCCAAGAATGATTGGTTTGATGACGAGTGTCGTCTTGCAGTTGAGCAACAAAATATAGCCCATAATGAAGTGCAACAACGTCTCACAATCGCAAGGAAAAACAAGGCAGCTCTTGCAAGAAGGGCAGCTAAGCGGATTTGTAGACGGAAGAAGCGAGAATGGTGGAAGGCCGAGGTTCTGAAAGTACAACAACTCAGCAATGAGCGTAGTTCACGTAATTTCTTTAACAGAATTACTGGATTGCACCATACTTTCAGGCCTTCGTCAACCGCCATTCGGGACCGGGATGGAAACCTCTGTGTCAATATCGACGCAGTACTTGACGCATGGAGTGGACACTTTACTGAGCTGCTTGATGTTCATCATGCATCACAGACTGTTGTTGAGCCACCTCTAGAACAGTCTGCGGAGATTTGCACTGAGGAGCCATCCCATGAGGAATTCACTAAGGCCATGCAGAGAATGAAACGAAACCGCTCACCTGGAGTGGACTGCATTAATTCGGAGCTCTTGATATTGAGGGGATACTTTGTGGAACTGTCTTTTCGACCTTATTCGATTAGTATGGCGAACCGAAGTTATGCCTGATGAATGGAAAGTGGCCGCGATATGCCCCATCTTCAAGAAGGGAGACCGCTTGAAGTGTGAGAATTATCGCGGTATAGCTCTCCTTTGCACAGCATACAAGTTACTGTCATACATTTTATTGGATAGAATCACTCCTCTGGCGGAAGGCTTGGTTGGTGACTATCAGGGAGGATTTCGTCCGAATCGATCAGTCACTGATCAGGTCTTTTCGCTGCGGATGATTCTATCTAAATATTATGAGACATCCATCTCCGTACATCAGGTTTTCCTGGATTTCCGGCAGGCCTACGACTCGATCAATCGAGAGAGTTTGTGGTCTGCCCTGGAATACCTAGGAATGCCAACAAAATTGGTACGACTGTGTAGGATGACAGTGACGCAGTCTCAATGCTGTGTTAAAGTTGAGAACAGGCTATCGACAATTTTTGCAGTTAACTCGGGTGTTCGGCAGGGAGATGCTCTGTCCCCGATACTCTTTAATCTCATGTTGGAGTACATCTTTCGTAAAACTGAAACACCTCAGCGTAACATCTTATATCGCCAGTCCAATCAAGTGCTTGCATATGCAGATGACATATGCGTGATTGGACTGAATAACAACGGAGTGAAAGAAATACTTGATCCGCTTGTAGAGTTTTCAGCTTCTGTTGGACTCCAGATCAATGAGTCCAAAACGAAATACCTGATCTCTGGTTTTAGAGACAATGGCACACCAGATTTTAGTAGTGGCCACCACACGTTTGAGGGAGTGAGGAGGTTCAAATATTTGGGCTCTCTTATCACTCACGATAACAGTGTGGGTGAGGATATTAAAGTGCGGCTGGCAGCTGGCAGTCGTTCTTTGTATCCTCTAAGGCCACTGCTAAAATCTAAACACTTATCAAGTGCCGTGAAGCTGAAGCTTTACAAAGCGTTGATCAGGCCCGTTGTTATGTTTGGATGTGAAAGTTGGGCGCTGACGGATGAGTACGAGAGATGGCTCCTTACATTTGAGAGAAGAATCATGCGTGTGATTTACGGCCCTAAACGCGAAATAGATGGTACATACCGAGCTCTGTACAATTTCGAGATCAGAGATCTGATGAAGATCCCCGATATTGTACATGAAGTTAGATCTCAGCGAGTACGCTGGCTCGGTCACGTTCTGCGTGCTGATCCGGAACGAATTGTGCAGCGATCTCTGAAAGGAGAGCCACCATATGGTAGGCGCAGAGGTCGTTGCAGGCGACGATGGCTCCACGATGTAGAGAACGACTTGGCCTCTTCAGATTGTCTAAGACAGTATGAAGACCAAGCTCAGGATCGAAACCGTTGGAGCCAGATTGTTGATTCAGTAAGGGGCCAGTAATGGCCTTTAACACTGTTATTATTATTATTTCAAAGTAATTGGCTGTGACCCTAATAGGACTGATATTTTTTTTATAGTGTTCTCCATTTTCTGGCTACACGACAGATGTATATCTGGGATTATTCATATTCAAATTTAGTTTCTAAGAAATGGGCAGTTTGGGAATAAGTTTTAATGTAATTGGACGTACCCTACTTGGACCGATATTTTCTTGATAAGCCATTGTGGTTTCCAGTTTTCGGTGCGGCATAACAGATTTTTCGCTTGGATTTTTCTTATTCAAATTTGTAAAAATTTACGAAAACGTACGAATTATCTATGAAATATGCAGTTTTGGGAATAAGTTTTAATGTAATACTTAGACCGAAATTTTTTTGATAGGCCATTGTGATCTCCATTTTTCGGTCGCATAACAGATTTTTCGCTTGGATTTTATATTCAAATTTGTAAAAATGACGAATTTTCTAAGAAATGGGCTGTTTTGGGAATAATTTTTAATGTAATTGGCCGTGACCCTAGTTGAGCCGATGTTTTTTTGATATGACATTGTATTGCCAAGTAATATTTCAATTTAGATTATAAATTCTCTGCTAAAGTCTATTTATTAGCATAGTATAGCGGACACTATTTAGAAGAGATTTTACATTGGTGCTCACCCTAAGAAGCAGAGAATTAAATTTAAAAAAATTACAATTCGAGTATCAGCGTTGTACGATAACAGTAAATTTAACAAATAATTGACTTAGTTAGTAGCGTAACGATTATCGAGCAGTAAGTACTGGATATTTTGTTTTCATTAGAATGCATATAGGTGAATCCATAGACCAGTCTATCATTCACTATAGACTACCATAGCTTCCAAAACACCTAACACATAATTGATTCCACAAAATTACAACACTATTCTGAAAATTTCCAGAAAGCTCTTTTCTATAGGCGGTTTCAGTAATGTTGTTGGAGCTGTCATTTAAAGACAATGATGCACAACCCAAAGGCCATCAAGAAAAACTTTCCCCAAAATTATGTTTTATACCTATCTATATATAGATTTACTGAATTCGAAGTTCTAATCAAAATCAAATAAATTTCAATTTAAGTTAAAATCTAAAAAAAGTTGTTAAATACTACACTGCCGCACGTGTTGAATATCGTTGTAGTTCCAAATAAGAAAAATGTATATATATACAATCCTGACCTAAAGTATTTTGACATTTATTGATATATTTATTGATATTTATTTATTTAAGCACACACAAAGATATATATATATATATATATATATATATATATATATATATATATATATATATATATATATATATATATATATATATATATATATATATATATATATATATATATATATATATATATATATATATATATATATATATATATATATATATATATATATATATATATATATATATATATATATATATATATATATATATATACATATATATAAATGTTAAGTTGACCTACCTTGACGGACATTGTATACTAAGCAAAACTTTTCAAAACAAAAAATTTAATAAAAATAAAGAACACTAGCGCCTAAGGAAAATTTCTGAATCTACAACATTTAGAGAATTTTCCAAATAAATAGCGAATGTCAATTTTTATATTAACACGCATATATATAGTGTATATATATATGTATACTCCAAAGCGAATCAATTTAAATAAGAAAACTTAATAAATTTTAGAAAACATTTTTTTATAAAAGTGTACAAGCCATTTTCTCTATTTCTGTATACTGATTTTGTTAAGCACTTAAATTAATTTATTTTTCACTATAGAATTTTTCTTGTGTTTATTACTATAGTTATTTTATTTCACACACACACACAACACACACATACATACATGCACCATATTTTCACATTACCCAAATTTGCGAAAACCAAAGATTTAAAAAAAATATAATGTATTTTAGAATTAATTTGTATTTAAATTTTGTCGAAAAAAAATTATGTAAAAAGAAAATGCTGAATGAAAATATAAAATAAACTGAAAACTTCAATTTTTTTTTATATTATTGTTTTTAGGATGTTTATTTTGGGTGCCATTATATGAAGTAGGGAAAACTAAACCGAGTGGTAAAACATAGTAAAAAATAAAAACCATTCAAAGAGGGGATAAGCGGTTAGTATACAGGGAAAATGCTAAAAAAACATAATTCAAGCTACGAAATTTGTTTTTATTTTATTGATTAGTATACATAAAGCACTCCGTTCAGTGCTGGCATCTAAGAGAAGATTTTATAAACTTTTATCGATTTTTTAAACGGGTAAGAAGTTTTCACCAACATTTAAAAAATATCATATACTTATGTATAAGTGTATTGAAGAGACAGTCGGTAAAACCAATTTAAGAAAGAAACTAAAAAACACTATATACACATAAACAACTAAAAGTAGTTAATTAATTAATTTATTTATTTATTTTTTAACTATCTTAATTTATATCCGTACAACCAAAAGTGGTTTCGAATCGAAAACGATTTACAACATTTATGAATTGAGTGTTCCATGATAATTAGACATTTTGACGATATTTTACCTATGTATTAGTGTATGATGTTTGAAAAAGGATCCGATGTTGCGACACGATTACGTATCGTTTTATTCGTAGTTGAAACGATTCGAAATTTGCGATACTATTTCAAACGATTTTACGATACGATTATGAATCGTTTTTATACAGAACGAATTTTACAAAATGCTTAGCAAATAAAAAAAATTTCATAATTCAAATTAAATAATTCATTTATTAAGTGTAAATTTGGTACAGCTTCCATCAATTTCCTCAGCCATGAAATCACCAAAGATGGTATTAAGCCACCTGCGGATCGAATCGTGGCAATCCAAACTTTGCCTCAACTCATTTCGAGGGCATCATTAACTATTACCATCGCTTCATTCCATATTTAGCCGAACATCTTGGTCCAATACACAGCCATCTCAGTAATCTTGGTAAGTTGAGTAAGAAGAACCCATTTTCATGGTCAACGGAAGCCCATTTTCAAGGTCGATAGAAGCTGGCCCCCTCTGGATTTCTTTTCTAAGACGTTATTCTCTCCTGAACAAAAATATTCTGCTTTCGAAAGAGAAAATAGAAGAGCTTTCTTGATCATTTATTGTGCCATCATGATTTCAGGTGTTTTGTCGAAGGTAGAATATTTTACGTTAATACTGACCATAAGCCTCAGGCTACCGCAATAGCGTCAAAATCGGAACGTAGCCCACGTCAGAGCCGCCACCTCGACTATATTTCATAATTTACGTCAAAGGTGAAAGCAATGTATAGTAGCGGATACATTATCTTGGTCGGAAAGATCACAGGTATCTACTATTTGTAATACAGCACTAGATTGCGACAAAGGCATGTTTGGACACATCCACATAGATCTCGTAGCATTACCATTACCCCCATCTAACTTAAACCGTTACATACTAACGATAATAGATCGATTCATACGATGGCCAATAGCCGGACCACTGACGGATATAAGAGCAAGTACTGTAATGGGAGCCTTTGTAGACCAGTACATTTCGAGATTTGGTGTTCCACTCGAAATCACGACTGATCAAGGCAGTCAATTCGAAAGCAACATTTTCAAAGAATTAACGCAATTGTTAGGTGCTCACAGAACACGAACGACAACATATCACCCGCGTACAAATGGCATAGTAGAGAGACTACATCGTTATTTAAAACCTTCACTTTATGTTAGATCGAATACCCTAAACTGGAGTGATGAACTCCCATTTATTCTCCTTCGAATAAGAACTTCGATCAAGACGCACTACGGCCGATCTTGTCTACGAACAATCAATGGCTATTGCCGGACTCAACTTCACTGGTTGAGAAATTACGACAGTCGATGCGTAACGTCGTTCCCAAAGATTCTCGGAATAGCCCTCAGGACAAAATATATGTCCTATAAGATCTAACGGACTGTGACCAAGTGTTCGTCCGGGTGGATAAAGTAAAAACGGAATTAACACCACCATGCGAAGATTCCGAGAATATTTTGTATAGTTGATTGTAATGGTATAAGAACGTATCAATTGTCACGATTTCATTATTGTAAAATAAAAATTTATAAAATAATCAAAATAAACAAACTTTAAATAAAATACTAAAAATCAAACAAAATTGGAGTCAGACTTATACTAAAAGAAGTGAACTGGAATTAGGTCTTCGTGGTCCTAACGGCACCTCTAGATAACCACTTCAAAGTGTTGCGGGCGACTGGTGTCATATTTTCCTTATCAGAATACGGTTTAAATTTGTATTGTTTTTTTGATTGTGGTATCTAAGTGCTTGTCGATGGCTTTATTTGGGTATTAATGATATGGAATGCAGCGTATAGCCTCGACTAATTTCCAGTGTGGCAGTTCCGCTTCTTCGCAATATCTCATTCCGTGTCCTGGATAAATGAGAATTTAACCATTTTCGACTTTAAATTTGGTTACAACATCTGGCGTGTCCTCAATCTTTCTTATTCTCTCTAACTACTCTTCATCCATGAAATAATGAGAATTTAGGTCAGTCCATATGGCGAATCATTATCGGCATCACAAAAGGCTCGTGATAAAGCATCGGGTACTACATTAAAGGAACCCTGACAATACGCGATTTTGAAGGTAAACCCCTCAGTTTAAGACTCCCTCTGGCCAAATGTCCCGATATGTAAGACTGAGACAGGACCCACGTATGGTCAGTAATAATTGTGAATTGGAATCCTTCAATATAAGGTCGAAGGTGCTTCACGCCCAGTACAGCCGCGTAGCACTCTAGTTCCGGGGTTGAGTATTTCCGTTGTGTACCGCTTAGCTTTTTTGAATAATATGCTATTGGGTGTTCAACATTACCTGGACCCTGAAATAAGACACCTCCTACTCCAACAGACGAAGCATTGACTTGAAAGAAGAAAGGAAGAGAGTAATCTGAATGTATTTAACCTGGTGCGGAAGTTAGAAGTTTCTTTAATTCGTCGAATGCCACTTGAGCTTTTTTGGTCCACTGCACTTGTAGCACTGCACAATCAACCAGCTACAAGTCTAAAAAGCTCGACGTGATCCTCAAAATTCCGAGATGTAATCAGAATGTCATCTAACTAGACGAATACACGGTCGTGATATTCATGGGAAGTCACTCTATGCATTTTATTTTGTCGCTTTAGATGCTCGATTTCTTCGCTTAGCTTGGAAAATGGTTGCTCCATTTGCTGTAGCCTCCCCAAGATTTTTATATTTTCTTTTTCTATTTGGCAAATGATGAAGCTGAGAGAACCTATTGGTTCTAGCCTGATCTTCAGTCTTACTAAACAAATATAATTGAAGAAGCAATTGAAAATAAAAAGTTATGCTCTATTATCTTATTGGATGTAGCTCAAGCATTTGACTAGGTTTGGCATCAATAAACTACACCGACATGTATCGAAGCAGTTTTACAAGATATTAAAATTTGTCATTGCTGATCGACACTTTTCAGTAGAATAACAAGAAAAATACTCTGAATTAAAACAATAAATCAGCAGGAAAACCACAAAGTAGCGTTCTGGGAACAATTCTATATCTTCCAAATACGACTCTTGACACTAAGCTCAAGTGTAAAGAGCATGTGAAAAAGATAAAAGAAGAATTAAATATTAAATATAGAAAAGTGCACTGGCTCAAAGGAGGGAACTCTGAGTTAACCCTATGGCAATCAGCTTTGAGTTTGTGCTAAGAAAACAAATTTAAAATTAATACAAGCATTTCAAAATAAAGTCCTACCCGGTATGGTAAATTCTCCGTGCTAAAGATGGAATGCGTTGGTGAAGAAATAAAAAATTAAGCAACGTCTAAGTCAGCACCACCCAAACAAAGTAGGATGGATTCAAAGGAAGAAATCACTGAAACTGGGTATCTGGGGACCCAAACGACGGTTGCCCCCGCGATCATGGAATAAAACAAATTTCTTTGATTTTTTGATGTAATAACAATTTCTTTTATCATTTTTTCAATAAATAACAATTTAGGTTTTATTAATAATTTTGTCTTTGTTTTTTTTGTTATCTAAAAAAAAATTAAACAATATTTATATATAATAGTAATTGTCTAAAAAAATAGTTAGTGATAATTGTGATAATTTTATTTTTATTTATTTATTTTTTTTTTTAAATAATAGTAATAACGGTAATCAATAAGAGAGAAGCCATATTTATGGTTGAATATATAAATATTTAGATTTTCATATATTAGAAATAGACAACAAACTTTTTATATATATTTTAATTAATAATTTTTTTTAAATTCTTTTTAGTAATTTTACTTTTTGGGCTATGTTTAAAATGTATAACTGGTGGAAGTCGCCCTGGAAATCTATATATAAAGCACTTTCTAAACTGAATTAAATCGTTTCCATACATAAAAAAAAAATCGGAGGTTCACGAATTAATAACTTTAGAAATTGCCGAGAATTAAATTCTGGGGATTCTTAAAAATAAGAAACCTGATACGATCGTGTTGGTGATGAGGAGTCTGGATTTATATGGCATGTCGAATGGGAAAAAATAGTTGTGAAAGTTTTTCATGGTTTCAACAAACGATAAATAAAAAAAACGAAACAGGAAAATTTATCAAAAATCTTGTATCTTAATGAATTATCGCATTTAAAATAAAATATTTTTTCCACCAAATTGAAGGAAATTTTGTGATGCTGGGATTCGGTTTAATTTATTTTGTTTTTTTATTACTTTTTTGAAAAAAGATGTATATATATATATATATATATATATATATATATATATATATATATATATATATGCTGTTATTGCTTTCTCAGTCTATCATGATTACAATAGAAATTGCGGAATAGACTTCGAAATAGCATATTATTTTGTTCTTGAAAAGAGAGACATAAATGTCTATCGCACATCGAAAATGGTAAATGGTTTGTTTTTTTATTACTTTTTTGAAAAAAGATGTATGTATAGTCCTATTCAGATCTTAAAAAAAAATTTTTTAATTGTTCTGCGCAGCTTTCAGTGATGTAGAAAAAAAAATTATAAAAATTTTGATGGGTCGCATTTATCTTAGGTAGTAAACCTAAATAAAATAATAAATAACCAATAAAAAGAATTATATTTCAGTTTTAATACACAAAACATTCGAAATTATTATGTATTTATGTTATTACAATCATATTTCAAGTGAAAATTAATAGGTCAAAAAAAAATTGCACGCCTTTTGAAAACAATGCCAACATTTAATTTTGGTACGCACTAAGGAGAATAAATGACCAAATGATATTCGTATCGAACAAAACCACAACAACATAAAAAGCAAAATCGGTTTTCAATTTAATTCTTAGTTTATCGAATTAAATATTAATTTCAAAAGTGTCAGTGATTATAAGTTAAATTATAAAAACATTTTGTGATTAAAAACGTTCCTTTTCTATTTAAATACAAATACAACATAAAAATGTAAACAACATGAATTATTGTACTTAATACATCACTGTGTATCCGCCATATTCTTTCTGCGCGATATCTGTCAGAATTCCAGCGAGATTTGAAAACTACTATATGTATGTATGTATATATATATATATATATATATATATATATATATATATATATATATATATATATATATATATATATATATATATATATATATATATATATATATATATATATATATATATATATATATATATATGCTGTTATTGCTTTCTCAGTCTATCATGATTACAATAGAAATTCCGGAATAGACTTCGAAATAGCATATTATTTTGTTCTTGAAAAGAGAGACATAAATGTCTATCGCACATCGAAAATGGTAATACTACAACATTCCAGCCATGACAATATAGAGATCTAGAAGTACAAATCGATTTTGGAAAACGAATGAGCGTTCGTTAACTTCAAAAATTATACCATTCAGTATTTTGACGACCGGATTTTAGCTTGACGGCCGGCTGACCATAATTTCAATAAAATTTTGTAAGATTATAATAGTAACTATTAATTCAAACTATTTTTAAATGAAACAAAACTTGTATTTGTCGGTTTGATTGCCGGTTTGACTCCTCTCTCTCTGAGGAGGTGTCGTACAGAAATTTGCGCAGTCTTCTTTTCAATGATTTTAAATTCTTAAATTTTTAGTAAGAAAAAATAAAAAGGAAAGTTTGTTGATCGTCTTAAAGTTACCAGTTTTTTTCACGTTTAGCAAATTTTTAATTTACTCAAAAAAGCGACAAAAACAATATTTTCTTTAATTTACCACCAAATGTTTTTTTAAATGCGATATTAGCGTTTTAAAATTAGGTTTTTCTTAGACAAATGTTCCTGTTGCGTGTTTGTTTCTTGTGCAGTGTATACTGTCATATGTTATCGGCTTGAACAAATTAATAACAATAATTAATATATGAATTTATTTAAGGTATGTATCTTATTTCGAGGATTAAAACAATGCTGGAATTGCTATGCTTATTGCTACAAAACCAGGGATGGGCATTTACGCGTCATCTATTAATTTCTATGTTGACATGTTCAATTCGTCGACAATGACATCAATGTAGAAACGTCGATAATGTAGACAATCTCTAGAATTGGTGATTTGTTGAAATAGTTCAAAAAAATGTTTGAATAGAGTGAATTTGACACTTTGATGGGATAGAAAGTTCTCGTTTCTAACTATCCATCATTCGAATTTCGAACAGAAAATTAAATATTGGGAGAGCATTTAAATTTAAAGTACTCATAACAAAATAATGACGGTACTCACGAAATCAAATATGGGTTAATTTAGAAGTGCTCCTTAAAAAAAGTCCTACATCAACAGCCAACGAACTGGTATTTTAGTGGCAAAAACTACATGTTCAGATTGATAGTGACAGTTTGATTCCTGAGCGATAATTCTTTATCAGAATGATTAGATCAAATTTTTCGATTTGTCAAAATCTCATTAACTCATGTAATGTTAAACACAAATGCGATTAAATTTCTTTAGTTTTTCTTCAAGTTTTGTAAAATGGATTAGAGGATACAAAGTTTGGTAAAAAATCACGTGGACCCCAAATGCTGGATGATGGTTTAAAATTTTTAAATTGGATTATGTCATGTGATATATCAAATGAAACGAATTTTTATAAGCAATCTAGTGGTATAAATTTTTTGATTAATTACGAAAATTATTCATTGAATATTAATTTACATAGCGTTTTTATACTTAAAAACTAAATTAAAATTAAGAGTTTAGCTTTTTCTAAATTACGTCCAGGTGATTTTTAAGAAATTTAAATTATTCTCAATTGTTAGTTTTGACGGCTCTAATAAATTCGCATTTTTCAGTGAGTAGTATTGTTTCCTGTTATTCCTGAGATATTTGGTGACCAATGAAAAATTAACTTCCTTGAAGACACGTTTGTGTGATAAAGTGATGTGGTGCACATACCAGAATTTTTTCATATATAGCTTAATTAAATCAGTCCTTTTATTAAACACAAAAAGTAGGGCGTCGGATTTGAAAATGCTACAAGTACTCTGGGTTGTCTACTACGCTGGGTCAATGATATTGTCTACATTACGCTGACATTATCCACACAACGAGAAATATTGCCAGGTAATCCTGTACAAAACCTTTACTATTAATTGTAAGTTTAATTGGAAATGAGGATGATTGTCCCAGTGAGTCTGATCACCAAATAATAACGAATACAATTCAAAAGCAGATCACTAATCAATATACATTTTTGAAGACATTTCCGAATGTTTACCCTATTACAAGTCATAAATTAGAGAAATAATAGCTAAATATGGAAACTGTATTTTAGAAATGTTACATAATTTGCTGACTCCTATACCGAATGTTGATTTGTTTAAATATACACGCTTTAAATAATGCTTTAAATAGCATTATTTAAAGCGTGTATATTTATTTAAATTGCCAAGTAGAATCAAAACATAATACCTTTATAACTTTTGCACAAAATGTGTATCGGATACCTCAAATATAAACGAGAATTTTTTTTTTTATAACGTAAATTATTTTTTATAATATTGAGCAAATATTGGGTGGTCGCTAGTGATAGATCTATTTTGTATGGGTGTTGAAACACTATTGAGCGTTTTATAATAAAAACTAACAATTTGGAAATGAATTTAGAGAAGAGATTTTTTTTTTATAATTTTTAATTTTTTTCTAATTAAATTAAATTTGCCCGGGAAAAATGTGTCCACGGGCGCTTGCGCTTCTTGTAATTCTATATATAATAAGAAAACATTTCTAAGTTTTTTTTAAATAATTAATATAGTGCAAAAAAATCCATATATTAGTTTTTTTTTTAGTAAATCGATTGCTAATAAGAAGTACATTTAAAGATTGTTTAGAGGCAACTTCATGATATAAATTTAACTATTTGTATTTTTTTTTATAAATTTTTAATAAATTTTTTGGTTTAAACTCAACGAGATATGTTGTGATCCGTTAATAAATTTGATATATGATCGACAAAATCTAAATTAGGTGTATTTTAAGTACATTGAACAAAAGATCAACTGATCGCAGTTTGTGTTTGTGTGTGATTTAAAACAAAAAAAAAAAAACAAAAAAATATATATATATATATATATATATATATATATAATATATATATATATACATATATATATATATATATATATATATATATACATATATATATATATATATATATATATATATATATATATATATATATATATATATATATATATATATATATATATATATATATATATATATATATATATATAAGTTCTGATTTATATTCGAAAATGAGGGCAAATTACCAATATCTCACACTAGCATATCGGGCAATCATGCGATCGCAGATGAGGTCGCTGACTTTTGCTAACTTAACTGGTAATTTTCAGCGGGCGAATAGATTAATCAAGTTTAATGCAATCACCTCTGGTTTGAAAAAATTATCTTAAACTTGTGTGTCAACCGATTAATAGCGGTTCACATTACTGCATGT
This sequence comes from Tipula unca, assembly GCA_951394425.1. NCBI lineage: Eukaryota > Metazoa > Arthropoda > Insecta > Diptera > Tipulidae > Tipula > Tipula unca. The sequence continues at coordinate 19,003,962 of OX596383.1, read as the reverse complement.
TTTACAATACCCTTAAAAATCCGCCGTAAACATTTTGCAAATGTATATATGTATGTATTTTAAATATAGAGTTTGAAAGAAACATTAGACTACTTAACTATATTGTTGCGACTCTCGAGACACACAAAAATTACAAAAATATTTGGAAGCGCAAATTTAGAGATACATTTTTATAATTTTTTTTTAAATTTCAAAGAATATGGTTGCAGCAGCTCTGTAAACAAAATATCCGCCACTCTATTATTGGAACTAAAACTAAAAAATCTTGATTATAGAGTATGTCTGTGTTTCTTTGTTTGTTTTTTTTCTAAATTTTTTTCGTTTAAAGCACTATACGATATATTTTTTGTGATCACATGTTTTTATTTGTAATTTATGACCACATAGGTTTCATTTTGTCCTGGTTTTTGTTCTTTTACCACGAAAATCAATATTTTGACTGTATGCACAAATAAAACCAAATGTTGCTTTGGTTAAAACCAACTACCACCACCAAACTTTGTACTTAAACCACCTATGCCTTTTCCAAATAAATTACCAACGCGTCCAACCACCACATTTGTTACATTGCTGATATTTATATTACTATCTTCGGCAGGTGTTTGTTGTTCAGCTTTTGGTTTTGATCGATCAGAATCATCATCCATACCTTCGGCAGATCTAAAATTAAAAGTAAAAAATCCCGATTGGTATATAGTTGAATACACAAAAGTTACTTCATCCTCATTGCCCCCCACTCCCTGAAAATGAATAAAGCTGGTATTCTAGTTTAGTTCTGGTAATTGGTCGATGTAACAAATGTATTGATCGAAAATTTCATTTAGGTCATATCATAAATAGAAAAAAATATATTTTATTTTAATTTTCCAAAAAATCATCTCTGTCTAAATAACAGTTTGGTCAATGCAAAGAACAAATAAATAGCAAGTGTAATCTGCCTTAACTTCAAGCATTTATTTCAACCTTGATTTATAAGATAATAATAATAACATTTTCTAAAGGCCATTACTGGCCCCTTACGGTCAATAATATGGCTTTCGATCCTGAGCTTGGTCCTCATACTGTCCTAGACAATCTGAAGAAGCTAAGTCTTTGAGCTATAGTCTTTGATCCGCACGCAGAACGTTAACGAGCCAGTGTACGTACTCACTGAGAACTTACTTTATATACAAAATCGGGGATCTTCATCAAAGATTGTCATTTTGCGTCATCTATTATTCTCTCACGTTCAACCCGTCGACAACATAGACAATGTCGATATTATAAACGATTCCTGCAGTGATTTTGTGAACTAGGTCTAAACTACAGTCTTAGAATATCCTTCAAAGTAGGTGTCCATAATAGAATAAGAGAACGAGAGAACATTCATCTAAAAAATGAGGACATTTTATGAAAATGAAAAAGGTGGTTATTTTTGAAAATAAACCAAAAAATCTTATAAGGACCCTAATTTCTGTTAAGTTCATCAGAGGATTAAGAAGAATCACATTCAGCTGTACTTTGAATGGTCAATAAGACTTCTTTGTTTATTTAATCTAAAAACACATAACGCCGTTTTAAAATTGATTGTAATACTCAGTATTAGCTCGCATTGTAGGTACTTTGAACCATTTTCGCTCATCGGTCCATTGAGTCCAATCAGGCAAAAACAGTTGACAATTGACCTTTACCAACATACGGAGCCTTGCAGAGCCACGATGAATATTTTAAGGTTACGAGAAATTACATAATTTCAACGAAATTCAGAAAAATTGGATTTTCCGAGTTTCCAATAATCTTATTAGAAAAAAGGCCCCCAAAATTAGGAAGGAGTTACTTAAAAGTGCTGAATCCAGAAAACTGCAATTTTCGGGGTTCTCAACTCGTATTCCGGTTGCTTGTCTGAATAGAAAAATGGAAAATGTGCCACGAATTTAATCAAAAGTCCAAATAAAACCAATCAATTTCTATTTTTTGTTGCCATCTTGTGGGTTGCCAACACTTTTCAAGACTAGGACAGAGAGATTGCTTCAAATAATAAAATTTCTCTGATTCTATAAGTTCTCCGCATGAGAGTAAACTTTAATAAATATTCAACTTAACCCAAAGAATTTCCATTTCCTGGGCTTCCAATATGAACGCTGCTTCAAAAAATCAAAACTCTCTGGAGTTCGAGGCCCTGCAGTTGCAAGGGGATTCGGCTCAAACAATTAATTTATTGTATTTGTTTATGCTTTCTATCGGGTATAGTAATCCTAATTAGTGCTCCCACTGCCATTAGTTCGGTCACAATGAGCAGGCACCCCCACATGATCTTTACTCTCATGTGAGTGCCTGCTCATTGTAGCGTTGTGGAAAATGAAGTTGTTGACTTTTTAGCTGGATCGCGTAATAAACTTGTTGGTTCCGAGCCAGCAATTCCTCTATCCTTCAATGGTGGTAAGAACCATACTAAGAAGTTTCCTTTACTTGAACTGCGACTGAAGTGGCGTTCTACTCCTAGCTGCCGAAAGGCGAAACGGGTCATCATTGAACCCAACGTGAGGTTCACTAAATATGTGTTATCCTTAAAAAAGAGCCAACTCAGAATTCTGGTTGCACTTATTACTGGCCATGGACGTTTCAAGGTTCATTTATAACGCATGGAACTTGCTCAGGATGGTCTTTGTGATAACTATCTGAAGGAAGTGGACGACTGCCTACACTACCTTTGCAGCTGTCTGGCCTTTGTCGAAACTAGAACCCAAGTATTCTCTCACGGATCTTTGAATGTAGATCAGTTATTATCCATTTGTTGGTTGAAACTTTTACGGTTTGCTAAGGCTGCAGTGTGCTCCTGCGAGTTAGGATAGATCCTCTAGGTTTGTACCATGGGCCCATTGTGACATTAAGTGCGGAACCTCTGTAGGTTCCAACAGTTTTAATATAAAAAAAACACGATTAGATCGTCCATGGAACAAAGTGTTTTGTTCTTGTATTACACTTTCTTGTATTACACTCAAGACATGATCCATTGTACGTTGGAAAGGACTCGAGTCATTACGGAAGCCAAAAGGTGCGTAATGCCTTCTGCTCCAGAAGTAGTTCAAAAGGATTTAAATATATAGTTTTTTAAATTATCCTTAATTATTTCTATTTATTTTATAATTGTAACTTACTCAACATCATCGTGCGATGACATTGTAAGAGCACATGTTGCTTCTTCAGTTTGCATTCGCTGCGCAACAGTTTGATACGCTTTTGAATTAAGTTTATCTTCCATCACACCTTGGAGTTCAAAATCGGAATAAATTTTTTTAACTATATGTGCAAGACATGTACATTGATAAAAATGCAACGAATGGTCCAAACGTTCCGATAGCCAAGTGCATAGTGTACTGATTTGAATTGTATACCATTGCTCAAAAAAATTTAATATCCATAGTTCATCATTGATTTTACCACGAATTTGATCCATATTGTTGCGTGTGAAATTTACATAACCTTGTCCTAGGTCTTTACCCGATCCAGATACATTCTATATACAAAGAAATTAGAAATGCAAATTTTGGTTATATGCAAATCGAAAGTAATTCCGATTTATATAGCATTTTCATATTTAATCATTGAAAACTAACAAGTAACAATGCTTCAGTTTTCGTTCCGTTTTGTTTCCTTAAAATTATAACAGACCGTTTCTTAATATATTTTCCATTTTCCATGCAAAATTTAATTTTGACAAAAAATCTGAGCGGAACGGATTGGATGCATTGTAAGCGGAAGGTTTAAGAAGTGCTCTATAATTTAATGTGAAAATGCCGTCCTTAAATGTGTTTAAAAAGTGTATATAAATTTTGACTTACTGTAAAACTCAATATTGAACCGATAAAACTACCTTCATCGTAACGTGACAGTTTTGAAAGTGATGCTTCAAGTACTGACATTAGTTTATTTATCAGACCCGAATTCATACCCGCAAGAGTTTTATCAATTTGGTCATCGATTTTTATATGGTACTGATGTATATCGACCCCATCGACCGTGCACAATTTAAACGATTGATTTTTTGCATCTAGTATTACATTAACCATTGCACACATTTCCGATGGTATTATATAGTCTGTTGAAATGAATGTAACACTTTTTTTAAGCCACTGTTGAAATGCGGTCTCCGTACGCTGTATACATGATTCAACCATATCGCATGCCATTAATTTAAGACGCTGTTCTAAGTGCTGTCGAAATTCTGTATCAGGCCAATGCAAATCGCGTATAAATGATTGGAGAGCATCTAGTTTCCAAAATAAATCTTCTGATGTTGCACATCCATTTCCCTTGCTCTCCCACCTCTCCTTTTCGAAACCTTTATGTATCGATTGGGCTATAGATGATTCCATTAAATCAACGTAGCGGACCACCAACGGGGCGAATGTGTCGCGGAGATGCTGATGAAAACGACCATTTTTCAAATTATCTGCGAAGCAAAAATAAAACGAAATTTATGCCATTGAATAGTTTTTCCTTATTATAATAATTATATATCCTAACTTACCATCAGTCCTTAAATAATCGTTTAAGATTTGAAACAATGGAAATGAATCCCATGTATCCGGTTGTTGTTCTGATAATACTCGATCCATATCAACCGCAAATAGTGACCAAAATATTTCAGCATGTTCGACTAATAAATCACTAAACCATGCAAATGCCTGTGTGTTTACCAAAAACATAATTTAAAACAGAATATTGTCTTAGTATTCATTTACAAGTTATTAAGATAATTACTCAAAACAATAACAAATAGCTCAACCCTAATCAAACTTAAATTAAAAATAGTGTTTGGTTGTCAATTGTATATCTTTTCTTCATTTAAAATTTGGTAAAAAACTTATAAAAAAAACTTTAAGTAACTTTAAATAAAGTATTAATTAGAAAAATAATAATAAGAAGGACGACTTGCGCTTTTAATATTCTTGTTTAAAATACTTAAATTGGAAATGTATATACAAAAAAAAAATTCACAACACCAATATAAAAATAAGTAGTTTTAACTGGACATATGACACAAAACATATAAATTGCATAGACGAAGACAGTAAGGGTGGTCCTGATTGCACGATTAAGGAATTAATGCAAAATGCCCTCCGAATCATTACGAGATGTCGTCCAATACTGAGCTGGCACTACCTTGAACGGCATAAAACTAGTTTTATCTGACAAAATTAGGTTTCTGGGCGTAATCTTGGACGAGCTCAGTTGGAAGCCTATCATCTTGGAAGGAGTAAACAAGGCTACAATAGCTATGTACTCATGCAGGAACGCTATCGGAAAGAGATGTGGCCTGAAACCGGAGCTGGTACACTGACTATTTACTGCCGTAGTAAGACTTAATCTTGAATATGGGGTGTGTGAGGTCATCAGCTCTTGAACAAGTAATCTACAGGAATGGGATCGAGGATGTCGAAAGAACGGCCTGTATGCTTATGAGCAGGGCTTTTAGTCATATCTCAGTGAAGATGTCTCGACGGTAATTAGATCGCTAAGGAAGGAACTGGCTCATCTAGACTACGTTACATCAATATTATGCTTCGAGAAAGGGTTCTGAACCATGTGCCCTTAAAGAAAATATTGGAAGAGCGGGTTGCTATCGGAAACGGAATCTACGGAATCAGTTTATTCGACGTCAAGGGTGACATGAGTTGCCATTCTTCTCTAAATAAGATCTCCGGCCACTCGAACGTCTAGTAGAGCTGCAGGGCGAACGAACTTGGTAGGCTTGGTGAATGGGGAGCAGGGCTTAAAAAAGAGGCAGTATCCTCAGCGAACGAATGGTGGACTAAAGGAATACTCGCTTCATATGCTCATGTTCGGCTTTAGCACAAAAAAGGCATAGGCATTTGGCTAGGTTCTTAACGGACAGCCTATCGAATCTAAAAAACTAGCTCTGATTGGTTCCACTAAGGATAAAAGAGAAGTAAGACCGTGTGTAGCAGCGACTCTACCTGCATACTTAAATTTATTCTTAGGACCTAATCTTTTAAAATGAGGGGTCGAGTGGATGAAAACGAAGACAAGGAACAGTTTCACGGTTTGTAAATTGGCCAGGTTTACTAAATATTTGGGTGACCACATGAAAATATTAGAGAGGACTATCTATAATCGCAGGAGGAACTCGCAATAATCGTTCACACACCAATATGAGTTTAGAAAAGGGCGCTCGACGCCAATCGAGTAGTGAAAGTAGTGCCCAGGATACTATTTAGAGGAAGCGGCATTTAAAGTTTTTAAGAATGTAATTGAGGAAGCTAATTACCAGTCTGACTCTGTGAACTGTGTCTGGGAGGTACTAAAAAGTTCGGTTGTCAGTGCTGCTAAACAGATTTTAGGTATAGTGAAAGTCAGACCCAAGAATGATTGGTTTGATGACGAACAACACAATATAGCACATAGTGAAGAGAAGCAACGTCTCACAATTGCAAGGAAGAATAAGGTGGCTTTTGCTAGGAGGGTAGCTAAGCGGGTTTGTAGACGGGAGAAGCGAGAATGGTGGAAGGCCTAGGTTCTGAAAGTACAACAACTCAGTAATGAGGTGTTGTACTTTCAGAACCTAATGAGCGCAGTTCGCGTAGTTTCTTTAAAGGAATTACCAGATTGCACCATACTTTGGGGCCTGAGACAACCGTCATTCGCGACCGAAATAGAAACCTCTGTGTCAACATCGAGGCAGTACCCGACGTATGGAGCGGACACTTTACCGACCAGCTTCGTGTTCATCATGCGTTACGTACTATAGTTGAGTCACCTCAAATACAGACTACGGAGATTTGTATTGAGGATCTATTCATGAGGAATTCACTAGAGCCATGCAGAGACTATAACGAAATCGCCCAAATGGGGTGGACTGCATTAATTCGGACTTCTTCATACTCGATTAAGATACTCTGTGAAACTATCTTTTCGATCTTATTCAACTGAATAGCAACGGAGTAAAGGAAACTTGTAATCCGCTAGTAGAGTTTTCAGCTCCTGTTGGACTCCAAATCAATGAGTCCAAACAAAGTACATGATCTCTGGTTATAGGAACAATGGCACAGATTTTAGTATTGCTCACTACACGTTTGAGGGAGTGATGAGGTTCAAATAGTTAGGCTCTCTAATCACTCGCGATAACAGTGTGGAAGTTGATATTAAAGTGCGGCTGGCATAGCAGACAGTCGTGCTTTGTAGGTACATATGGTACATACTGAGCTTTGAACAACATCGCGATCAGAAATTTGATGAAGATCTTTGATATTGTACTTGGAGTAAATCTAAGCGATTACGCTGGATCGGTCACGCAGAGTCTTCATCAGATTATCGAGGACAGTATGAAAACCAAGCTCAGGATCGAAACCGTTAGAACCAAATAGTTGACTCAGTAAGGGGCCAGTAATTATGTAATGGCCTTTAAAATTAACTCAGCAAACTGAACCAAAATACTTGGAGCTCTAAGAGATTTTGAAATACCACCATGCCTCAGATTGCTGAGAACGATCAATTGATCGTAAAACATACTTTTTGATAATTTTAGATAAAATTTCAATCTGCCCTATTGAATTCTGACCAATTTGGGTCTTTTCAAAGATTTGAGAACTGTTCATAAATTTCTATTTTTCTGCATCATATTTCAAATATGAGATTTATTGAATATTTTGGAATAGTATGTAGAATTTAAATTAAAATATCATATTCTAATTATTCTTAAAAAAAATAGAATTGTCAAAATAGTTATTTTGAAGTTAAAATATCTTAAGATCCACAATTTATGGTACTTAGACGTTTGATTAAATTATAGTTGGTCGTAGCAGATTGATTTTAATGTTAAAAGATATAATATATTGAAACAATTTTTGAGCCCACACATTATATCATGTAAGGAGAGTGTTGATATTTTGAGAGTTTCACATGCTTATCACGCATGTGCAACCCTCAAAATATACTTAATTATGGATTTAAATAAATCGTTCAATATTTTAAAAAAAGTATGTATAGTTTATTTACCAATCTTTATATAATATATGTATATATGTATATTCTTAGCAAAATAAAAATAATTTAAAATCAGAACGTGCAATTCTTGCACTTTAAGCACAGAGCTTTTAATAAATTTATCAAAATAAATCATGCCAATTACACTTAGATAAAATATTAAAATACTGAACGATTATGTTGTTGCTAAATATACGTTCTCAAATTTTTTTGTTAAAATCATGCAATTTATTGTTTTCTGTATTATTCGAAATGACATGCTCCCCCATAAATGGCCAGCCTCCCTTATATATATAGATGGACAAAAATTTTACTGTTCGAGTGCCTAAATCTCATGATTTTTAAATTTTTTCATTTCATGTATACCAACAGAAATATAAGTTTTTTATATCCCGGTTTTAGCAAGCACCCTCAGATCACCTCAGGTAACTTAAGTTTGATTCCAAATTGATGAATTAAGTTATAAAATTAAATTGTTGGGAGCATAATATACATAATCAGTATTGTGTTTTAACCTTAAATTAATCATCGATGAATCAATGTTTGTATAAAACTTTGACATCACTCACACCATTCGGATCGTGTATCGAAAATCTTAAACGATTTGTATTTAGATGTTTTCCAATATACGTACACCAATTGTTGAAATAAATCAAAAACGATCAGGTTTAGGCACCGCCGAATTATTTGATTGAAGGCGCTAACTGACATTTAGCTCAGAATTTTGTGAGTCTGAGGTAAATTAATTTTGAATTTATATAGTTAGCAACATCAAAAGGTCTCCAAACATCACTCTAAATGCAATACATAATCTGCAATTAGGGTTAAGGAGCAATTTTTTTTTTTGTTTTTTTTTTTTAATTTTAAATTGACAATCAAACCAGAAATTTTTTTTAAACTAAAATTATAAAATAAATCAAAATTAATTAAAAATGAAAATAGTAAACATGACCATTTAAGAAAAATTGAATTTCCCATAATTTCCCTTTGTTAGTTTTTTTTTTAGTGATTAAAATGCACATTCAATAAAGTTAGTTTATACAAAACAGAAAACACTGAACAGATAAAATAAAGAAGGAAACCACAAAATACACAATATATAGTTAGCTGGTGCGTTATATATATAATTTTAATGACGTTCTCTAACCCGAAGGCTGACACCATCAGTGATTGTTGTTAAAAATGTTCCACTTTTTGTTATAACTTAGTTTTTTTTAAATTTTAGCCAACAACGATCGATGAATTAGCCTTCGTTTTCGATTGATATGGCCTCCTCAAATGCACTATACCAAAATCCAAAATTATTTTTAAACGCATCCGAATTCAATCTAAACTAACTAAACTAAAAAAAGGCTATTATATTTTCGTGGGTCGGGGGTAGCATCGGTCCAAGTCTAGTGTTAATCTAAATTATTCTGTCATATGTGATTTTTTTTTTTATAGAACCTTACAAATTCTTTTAACTTAGTCGATTTATATTGAATTCGGACGAGCGTTATAGGAACTCTGTTGTAGGTTATTTATGTCGATTTCGATTAACAAGGAGAAAGCAATTTCAATTGAGATTAAGTATGCTTTATGGCAGGGAATGAAAATAATCGTTAATATTTTTTTTTCCATGTCTTTATCAACTCAATGTCAGCTGACTGATATTTTTTTTTTAAATATAAAAGTATTCGTCTTTAACTAATTCCCTTTCTACTATACGTATCCATCAATAAAGCGTAATATTTTCTAAAACAAAATAACTGTTATGCGATAGTAACTATTATTTGATAGAAAAAAAATCATCACCAAAAGAGAGATACGAAAAAAAAATAAAAATCGATCACCAAAGAGTGATATAAACTCAAAACAAAATATCAGTCTATGTGTAAGGACTAAAATAACATCAAAAAATATATCAGTCGTTTGCAAATGATTAAAAGAGACTCGAAAAACAATATCAGTCTTTTGCAAAAGATTTTTATGAAGCACGTGGCGAATAAAAACCTTTCAACAAAATTTAGTATAGAAAAATATTATATTGAAATGTAGAGAAGCATCAGGTAGATAGATATGTATATTTTATAAACGGGTTTGTTTTTTTCATTAATAATAGAAAAATTAAAGGGAAAAATTTAATTTTGGTACAGTTGTGGTTGTATACATATACATATTATGTATGTATGTATGTTGTATATGCATTTCATAGTTTATAAGAAAATAATATGAATTGTATGGGTATGAATTGTGATTCATAAATTGATTTTTTTGAAATACAATTATCGATTTGAATTTTTCTTTGTCACAATATCACTGTGGTGCTGATCAGGTATTACGTTGATCGATTTGATGAGTGTTATGAATCTACGTATGTATAAAATAGAATATATGATTTGCATATAATAGAGTGGATATATTATATACAAATTATATTTGTAAAAATTAGAATTTTCAAAATATAGGTCAGAACTCAGAAATAGTCAAAATATAGGTCGGAATCGGAAATAAAAAATTATAAAATATCGTATCATTATTTTATGCAAATATGTATGAATATTCGTGATTGCGTTCCTCTTCTTATATGTAGAGCATATAGGCTTAAATTAGATTGTTTATATGGAAATGGGTAGGCATATTGAAAAGGCCAATACCGAAGAGTTTTACATATTTTGATAAATATAAAATTTAGCCTAATATAAGGCTAGATTTTATATTTGAATTTATTATTTATATTTGTAAAATCCGAGTAGTAATTGTATTTGTTCATTACGGAATTCTCGATATTTAAGGCTATTTGAAAACTATGAAACCTGAAGTATCGCTGAACGTAATCTGCCTTAAATAATTTTGTGTACTGCTTCATAATCAACATCTAACTTAATTGCAGTATAGCATTTTACTTCATACCGAAATTATTAATTTCGAAAGTAGTAACCGATTTTTGGTATGACTTGCGGGAAGATAAGGTGTATTAATTGCATTACACAATTTCATTACAGCAATTTATTATTTATTATGTGACGTGTTGTCTTTAGTGGGACTAGTTATCGATTAAAATTACCGATGTGTACATTTTAAGCGCATAAGATTTTCAAAACTCGGTTTCGTTTGAATTTCTGTTTATTTTTTTGTATAAAATGTCTGTCAACAAATTTCGGTGAAATTTTTTTTTTTGTATCAATGAAATAATAAAATGTCAGAGTATTTATATTTTTAGTTAAATTACCGATAATAATGGATTTTATTATATAACAATAGACGGTATTAATCATTTATTTCAAATCTTTATGGGCTTCGCCTGTAATAGAAATACATTTATGATTTATTTGGTAAATAAAAAATTTGAAAATTTCTGAAGGCGTAATTCTTTTTTTAAATTTTTTGAATGTTCGTTTAAAATTTAAGGAAATTTTTTTTTTGGATACTATTCACGGCTGACTCCGATACAAACGATGCTACAACACGATATTAAATCCTATCTGAAAAAAGTTGATCTCACATGAGACGATATCAAAAACTTAGCCTCAAATATGTAGGCTCATAATCTTAAAAGATTTGAATGATTTACAGTAATTATTTTATTGTTATAAAATAGAAATAGAACGAATTAAAAATAATTTTAGAAAATCGTTTTTAATAAACAAATTTAAAAAGTCATTTTTTTGTTTATTTGACGGTAATCAATTGTATTTTCGTATTTTTCAACTCTGAAAAAAATCAATCCGATACTTCATACAAAATGTTTCAATAGAAATAGAAATTTCAACGAGATACAAAATTAAATCTTAAAAATAATTAAACCTTAAAAAATGAACATAAAAAAGGAAAAGTTAGAATACGACAGTGATGTTACGTACTGTTCAGAGTTGGAAAATGGTAAGGATAAATTAATTAATTAAGATAAAATAAAAATTATTAAAATTTATAATTTAATTTATAGATTCGACCACTGATAGCAATCATTCTTATTGCTGGGAGGAAGAAGAGTTACCAAACAATAACGATGATTTTACTAGCTGTGACAGTGATATAATTTTCGTAGAAAATGAACCGCCTGATATTATTATAATTAATGATGACGACGATGATGCCCTAGAAATGTTAGATAAAATGTAAAAATAATAAAATACTAATATTTATCAAAAAAAAGTATGTGATAATTTGTTTTATTTATTTATTTCACAAATATTTATTGTTCTAATGTATTTCCAGATACGTCACTTTAAGATGTTTGTACTGATACTTGTGCTATCGCAACAACAAGATCGATTTTTGTCAATTTGTAAAGAACACACTTACGTTATTCTTGTCCAATATTGTGGAACCTTTTACGTCCGAATGAATCCAATTTTTAACTAAAGCAAATTTTGTTTATAAATCAGATGCGTCATTGCTATAATTTTCTTAAATAAATCTGAAATTATATTGAATTTTAAATATTTATTACAAATTAAAATTAAATCTTAATTTACTTTGACCTATATTATTATCTGTTTCCGATAAATAAGTTGAATTTGAAAGACATGTACTTGAAAACATTGTTGTTAAATAATCTGATAAGGAAATTATTATAAATAAAAAATTATTTTTCATTCGTCCTGTTTCTAATTTACAACAATAAAATAATTATTATAATAAATTATTATTTCTAATAATGTTTTGTTTTGTGATTTTACAACTTGTAGATATACAAATCATTTAAGAACCTACATATTTTAGAAAAGTTTGCGCTTTTCATCTAATGTGAGATCAACTTTTTTTCAGATAGGATTTAATATGCGTTTTTAGTTGTCAGCCGTGAATAGCAACAAAAAAAATCGCCTTAAAATTTAAACGAACATCCCAAAAATAAAAAATAAAACGCCTTCAGAAATTTACAAATTTTTTTTATTAACTAAAGAAATCATGAATGTATTTCTATACAAGTAATTAAAAGAGTTAATACCATATATCTATTGTTTTATTGTAAAATTCATTCTAATCTGTAATTTATCTAAAAATTTAAATAACCGGTAATTCATACGAAATCTAGTTCAGAAATTCATATGAGTTTGACAAAAGTTTTAGTTATGAGTTTAACACCCCGGTAATATTTATCGATATCACATTCTGTTATAATAAATAATAGATGATATTATACTCTGTAAGGACAAACTAGCATAATAATAACTCGTCCTATAATAAAATTATATTCAAATTCATTAATAAAAAAAATGTTCAAAATTTTTGAGTTATATTACGCCTCGGCGATAGATTTTTATTTTTTTCGTATCCCTTTTGGTGATGATTTTTTTATTATGGCAAATAACCATTGAAATTTATTTTAGGATTTTGTATCTCGTTGAAATTTCTATTTCTATTGAAACATTTTGTATGAAGTATCGGATTGATTTTTTTCAGAGTTGAAATATACGAAAATACAATTGATTACCGTCAAATAAACAAAAAAATGACTTTTTAAATTTGTTTATTAAAAACGATTTTCTAAAATTATTTTTAATTCGTTCTATTTCTATTTTATAACAATAAAATAATTACTGTAAATCATTCAAATCTTTTAAGATTATGAGCCTACATATTTGAGGCTAAGTTTTTGATATCGTCTCATGTGAGATCAACTTTTTTTAGATAGGATTTAATATCGTGTTGTAGATGCGTTTGTATCGAAGTCAGCCGTGAATAGTATCCAAAAAAAAAATTTCCTTAAATTTTAAACGAACATTCAAAAAATTTAAAAAAAGAATTACGCCTTCAGAAATTTTCAAATTTTTTATTTACCAAATAAATCATAAATGTATTTCTATTACAGGCGAAGCCCATAAAGATTTGAAATAAATTGATTAATACCGTCTATTGTTATATAATAAAATCCATTATTATCGGTAATTTAACTAAAAATATAAATACTCTGACATTTTATTATTTCATTGATACAAAAAAAAAATTTCACCGAAATTTGTTGACAGACATTTTATACAAAAAAATAAACAGAAATTCAAACGAAACCGAGTTTTGAAAATCTTATGCGCTTAAAATGTACACATCGGTAATTTTAATCGATAACTGGTCCCACTAAAGACAACATGTCACATGTAATGAAATTGTGTAATGAAATTAATACACCTTATCTTCCCGCAAGTCATACCAAAAATCGGTTACTATTTTCGAAATTAATAATTTCGGTATGAAGTAAAATGCTATACTGCAATTAAGTTAGATGTTGATTATGAAGCAGTACACAAAATTATTTAAGGCAGATTACGTTCAGCGATACTTCAGGTTTCATAGTTTTCAAATAGCCTTAAATATCGAGAATTCCGTAATGAACAAATACAATTACTACTCGGATTTTACAAATATAAATAATAAATTCAAATATAAAATCTAGCCTTATATTAGGCTAAATTTTATATTTAGTAAAATATGTAAAACTCTTCGGTATTGGCCTTTTCAATATGCCTACCCATTTCCATATAAACAATCTAATTTAAGCCTATATGCGGTGGTCTGGTGAGAAGCTGTCTGGGGGAATCAAGTTGGCACTTGTTGCCAGCTCCGTATCTTGCAGCTTTCACAAGTGTGCGTGTTACCTCCCCGTGGTGACCACCGGGCAACTATTACACCATGGTGGTGTACTAGGCGAAAACACGGCGCTAAATAACTGGGCCGGGTTAAGGTGTTAATCGTACCGTGCTAATAACCGGCCAGGCTGGGGGCCCAGTCTAAAAACTAGCCCAGTCTCTAACGGTGTATCCGGATACTTGGCGCCCTCCGCATCATGTAGCCTTACCTGTGTATTGCGGATCTCTGCACAGGTGGACCTCCTTTCTCCGCTACTCGTGGGACCTATTATGGAAGATCCAGATAAAAAACAAGAAGAGACCGGTGCTCTTAAAAAACCGGAATCTAGTACTGCGGAGACATCGGCCTTTAGGCCCGGTCTCCAACGTGCAATTAGGGGCATAAGACCGAATGAGGCTAAGGCACGAATGCTGGCCAAACCAAAGGGCAAAGGCACGAATGCTGGCCCTCCATCAGTGTCAAACTATCAGACCAGGAAGAGAGCTTGGCGCATGATCTCTAAGATCTGTAACATTCCGTTGGAGCAGAGAACGGATAGAGACAAGGATACGCTTGCGTGGGCAAGACGTATCACTGAGCCAAAGCAGGAGGGTTCCGTTGTGATCTCACAGCCGAAAAGGCAGAGATCTGATGATGAACCGCCTACGGAGGCTAAAAAGAAACGGGTTCCGGACAATATTACCAGGCCCTTCAACGAGGTGCTAAAGGATCACCTGATCATGGCAGTCGTTGACAGGGCACAAGAAGATGGGAGCATTACGACCCTTAACTGGAGGAAGGTGGAGAAGGCCTTAGCCGCCATCTTCCTAAAAATCATGAGGGAGAACCCAGGACCTGCTCCGTCCTGCCGAGACGGAGGGTGGCACCGGGGTCACGTAAAACTGACTACCTGTGCCGATGAGAGGTCTGTGACCCTCTATAAAAAGGCGATCGGCAGCCTGGGGGAAGTCTGGCCAGGGGCCAAACTAGCAGTGGTGACTAGGGAAGAAATTCCCTGCAGGCCAAGGGCACGAGCCTGGATTCCTGCGGAGCCGGGTGATCCTAGGGAGATCCTGGAAATGTTGAAAATCAGCAATCCGGATCTGCCAACGGCCACCTGGAAGATTGCCAGGTTAGATGAGGTAAAGGCGGAAACAGATCACAGATCGGCCGTCATAATCATCGACAGAGAATGCGTGGGTGCTTTGGCAAAATCTGGAGGCCTGGTCAGCTATGGATTTGGAGCGATTACGCTCAAAATCTATAAGCGCGATGAGGCTGACAGACCTGGGGCGCCTATTGCTGATGACCCAGATGTCCAAAGCATCCCGGAAGACGCTCAGGAGACACTATCCCTGGACTCGGAGATATCGAGATCATTGGGACTACGCTGTGCGCTCCTACCGGACGAATCGACGTCAGAAGATTCTGATTCAACAGTGGTGGAGGTAAGCAATATTTAATGCTTAAGATCCTTCAGATCAACCTTCATCACTCTAAAGCGCCTCGGCGGCCCTCCTGCTCAAAATGGAATCTGAGTCCATTGATGTTGTTCTGGTTCAGGAACCTTGGGTCAATGGTGACCGGGTGCTGGGCCTCAGAACTTCCAAATATAAAATACTACATGCGAAGAATGAAGGTAAGATACGTTCCTGCATTCTCGCTAGAAATAATCTGAATATTTTTATACTACTTAATTACAGCAACGCTGATGTAGTGGTGGCTAGCATCGAGATGGATGGGCAAAATCTCTGGCTAATATCGGCCTACCTACCGTACGAGGAGGAAAACATACCACCAGGTAGGTTGGTTAGTGCAATAATGGAGGCTCAAAAACGAAAAGTAGGAGTCTTCATGGGCAGTGATGCTAATGCGCATCACTCAATCTGGGGAAGTACAAATATCAACAGGCGAGGTGAGTTACTCCTTGATTTTATTTTAAGTACTAACCTAAATATATGTAATATCGGGTGCAAGCCAACCTTTATTACTAAAAATAGACAAGAAGTGCTGGATATCACACTTGTCTCGGATTTTATTAAGGAGAGGGTATTGAACTGGAAAGTGTCCGAAGACCATTCCTTTTCTGACCATTGTTATCTCCAATACGAAGTGGATACAAAACCCACTAGCAAACCACCCTTCAGGAATAGGAGGAAAACTGATTGGGATTGTTTCAGAACCATTCTGGGTAACTTATTACCGGTATCGGTTCCAAAACCTCCTGCATCTACACAGGAGCTTGATGCTCTAGAAGCCAAGCTATCTGATGCTTTTAACAAGGCCATGTTAGGTGCATGTCCTATCAGTAGACCCTTGGGTAAATCTCGGCCACCCTGGTGGTCGAAGGAACTCCAAGGTACTCGTATGAAATGCAGGAGACTGTTCAAGAAAGCGAAGAACACAAATGCTGCTGCAGACTGGGACTGTTACAAGGAAGTCCTCAAAACCTATACGTACGAGCTGAGAGCAGCCAAAACGAGGGCTTGGAAACTCTACTGTGGCAATATACAGGAGTCCTCGGAGGCGGCCAGGCTACGCAAAGTACTTTGTTCCAGTCGTTCCATCCCGAGTTATCTACAACGACCGGATGGTTCATGGACTACATGTAGTGAGGAATCCCTGGAGCTATTACTAGAAACGCACTTCCCGGAGTGCTCGGTACTAGCTCCGGAGAGACCCATGATAAATAGGGGTGTAAACTCCGTAAGCCATATAGTAAGCAGGCGGAATATCCTATGGGCAATAAACAGCTTTAAGCCATACAAGTCGGCAGGGCCTGATGGCATTATCCCTGCGGATATCCAGCGAACTATTGACTTAACCCTGCCCTGGCTGGAAGTTATCTTCAAAGGCAGGCTGGAACTCTGTCACATTCCTAGGACTGAAATAAAAGTAATATTTATACCTAAGGCGGGAAAAAGCTCTCACTGCTATCCCAAAGACTTTAGGCCTATAAGCTTATCTTCTTTTCTGTTGAAAACACTGGAAAGACTAATAGAGGCTCACATTAGAGGCTCAATCAAGCCGGGCGAGCTGTCGGAATCTCAACACGCATACCGTAAGGGACGATCGGTGGAAACAGCTATCCACTCCCTTATTGGCCCGATTGAGAAATCACTTGAATATAAAGAATATTCAATGGTAACCTTCTTGGATATAGAGGGGGCCTTTAGCAACGTCAGACCGGGGGCAATTACTGGGGCCCTTGCGTGTCTGGGGGTAAACGGGTCACTCAGAGGCTGGATAGATCATATGCTTAGAGGCAGGATCGTGACAGCTTATCTGGGTGGGACGTCTGCCGCCAGATACGTGAGCAGAGGGACACCTCAAGGTGGGGTTTTATCCCCTTCTTTGGAACTTGGTCATAAATGACCTGTTACTAAACCTGAAAGGGCAAGGCTTCAAGGTGGTTGCTTACGCGGATGACGTTGCTATTGCGGTCTTCGGTAAATATCCTAGTACGCTGAGTGAGCGCATGCAGTGCGCGCTTGGCTACCTCTCTGAGTGGGCACGCGGCTGCGGACTGAACGCAAACCCACAGAAAACAGAGCTGGTCCTCTTTACCAAGAAGCACAAGCTTCCTCAGTGTGACCCGCCAACATTAAATGGTACTCGCTTGATCTTTACGGATAGAGCAAAATACCTCGGACTTCTTTTGGATAGCAAGCTAAGCTGGAAACCAAACATCGTAGAGAGAGTAAAGAAAGCTACTATAGCGCTCTACTCCTGCAAAAATGCCATTGGAAAGAGATGGGGTATGGAGCCCCACATAGTACACTGGCTCTACGTTTCAGTGGTCAAACCTATACTGCTGTATGGGGTTGTCGTCTGGTGGCCAGCGTTAAAAATTATGGCCAACCTTAAACTATTGATGAAAGTCCAAAGAACGGCCTGCTTGTGTATAAATGGGGCTCTCAGGAGCACACCTACTCAAGCTCTGGAGATTCTCTTTCATCTTACTCCATTGGATATTGCGGCCGAGCAGCTTGCATCTTGCACAGCCATTCGGCTCAAATCCATATCTATGTGGACCTGTAACAATGCAGGGCACTCGTCTATCCTATGCAACAGGGGTATTCTGGAAGCTACCGACTACGCTATTCCCTTGCCATCTGCTGAGGTGAGATTCCAAACTGAGTTTCCCACCAGAGAGGACTGGGTGAACGAAACGGTTATGGACAATGAGGCGCTAAGCTTCTTCACGGATGGCTCAAAAAGGGATAGAGGGGTTGGCTGCGGGGTATTCTGTGAGGCACTAGGGGTTAACCTCTCTTTTCGTCTTCCCGACTTTTGCAGCGTTTTTCAAGCTGAACTGATCGCGATAATGGAAGTCATGGACTGGTTGAAGTATAATGTAATATCTACGAGGGATATTCGCATTTTTACGGACAGCATGGCTGCTATTAAAACGCTACAATCATACTCCCTGACGTCGAAAGTAGCCCAGAACTGTCTGGCATCTTTAAATGAGATGGCTGATCAGTTCAACATCCGCTTGACGTGGGTGCCAGGGCATTTCAATATCGCAGGGAATGTAAAGGCAGATGAGTTGGCCCGCAAGGGTACAGCACGCATAATAACCCAAAGCAGGCGGGATATAAAGATACCGCTTGCTTCATGTAAACTGTTGCTTCTGGAAGAAGCTATAAAAGAAACGAACGTCAGATGGTCTAACGCCAGTTCGTGTGTAATTACCAGGCAGATCTGGCCTGGTCTTGACCGGTCTAAATCAGACCAACTGATATCGCTTCGACGACACCATATTGGTATGGTCGTGGGAGCTATAACGGGACATTGTCTCATTGGGATACATGCGCGCAGACTGGGTGTCCCAGCCCACGATTTCTGCCGCAGCTGTGGTGATGAGGAAGAGGAGGAAAATGTGCTCCATCTGCTCTGCACCTGTCCTGGTCTAGCGTACAGCAGAACACAGTTTATGGGGACTTCTCCTTTGAACGACCTCACGAATCTTAGTAAGATCGGGATACGGGACTTTAAACGCTGCTTGGTAATCTCACGATGGTTCAGCGAGTGAAGAGGAGAAAACTCGAATGTGGTACAGCTACGGACCAATTTTGTGTCTATGCTAGTCCTTTAGGACGGCCACCCTTACCTAACCTAATCTAAGCCTATATGCTCTACATATAAGAAGAGGAACGCAGTCACGAATATTCATACATATTTGCATAAAATAATGATACGATATTTTATAATTTTTTATTTCCGATTCCGACCTATATTTTGACTATTTCTGAGTTCTGACCTATATGTTGAAAATTGTAATTTTTACAAATATAATTTGTATATAATATATCCACTCTATTATATGCAAAGCATATATTCTATTTTATACATACGTAGATTCATAACACTCATCAAATCGATCAACGTAATACCTGATCAGCACCACAGTGATATTGTGACAAAGAAAAATTCAAATCGATAATTGTATTTCAAAAAAATCAATTTATGAATCACAAACCCATACAATTCATATTATTTTCTTATAAACTATGAAATGCATATACAACATACATACATACATATGTATATGTATACAACCACAACTGTACCAAAATTAAATTTTTCCCTTTAATTTTTCTATTATTAATGAAAAAACAAACCCGTTTATAAAATATACATATCTATCTACCTGATGCTTCTCTACATTTCAATATAATATTTTTCTATACTAAATCTTGTTGAAAAGATTTTTATTCGCCACGTGCTTCATAAAAATCTTTTGCAAAAGACTGATATTGTTTTTCGAGTCTCTTTTAATCATTTGCAAACGACTGATATATTTTTTGATGTTATTTTAGTCCTTACACATAGACTGATATTTTGTTTTGAGTTTATATCACTCTTTGGTGATCGATTTTTATTTTTTTTTCGTATCTCTCTTTTGGTGATGATTTTTTTTCTATCAAATAATAGTTACTATCGCATAACAGTTATTTTGTTTTAGAAAATATTAATCACGAAAGAGAGACAAAAAGATATTTTGAGAGTTATTTTCAATCCCTGCTTTATGGCTTTGAAAATGTTCGATTGGAAAAAAATATGTTGCTTGTAATTATTTTTTACATATTACTACGATTATACTTTTAAGTAATCTTAGTAGAAAACCGCTAACTTTTACCCCCTTGAAGTTGGCCCAATATTTCATCCCAGGATTTTTTAAAAATACCTTTGAAAATTCAAGCGTAAAAATCTATCCCAGACTTTTTAGAAATATTTAATTTATACAGTTATAGAATCCCAAATAATATTCCAATGAGAAATTTCCAGTCCGGCCCAAACTTTGGCCAGAATATATTTTTTTATATATAACTATATTAAACTTACGAGTGAAAAAGTCTGGGACGGAATATTGCGGGAATTTGATTTCACATTTGGCTCAGAGGTAACCTTTAGAGTCCCAAATAATAACCCGATGAGAAATTTCCAGACCAGCCCAAAATTTGATTAGAATATTTTTTTTAGTATAACACTATATTAAACTTACTTAGGAAATGTCTGGAATAGAGTATTGCGGGAATTTAATTTAAAAATTGGCTCAGAGGTAGCCTATTGAGTCCCAAATAATACCCCAGAATAATTGTTTTTATAAATAACTATTATTTTTTTATAAATAACTATTATATTTATATTACGCTTACGTGGGAAAAACTCTGGGATGAAATATTGCCTGAATTTGATTTCATATTTAGCTCAGAGGTAGCCTATAAAATCTCAAATAATATTCCGATGATAAATTTCCATGCTGGCCGAAACTTTGGCCAGAATAAATTTTTTTATATATAAGAATAAGAATCTTGCATGGGAAAAAGTCTCAGATCGAATATTGCTGGAATTTGATTTCATATTTTGCTAAGAGATAGTGTCATAAATAATATCCTGATGAGAAATTTCCACGGCGGCCCAAACTTACTTTGACCAGAATAAACTATTTAAATTTTACTTAGTAAAAAAGTGTGGGATGAGTTTTTTTTATAGCAACCAAAAGTTTGGGTTGATCCAACTGTACAAAATCCTGGGCTGAACGAACCGTATAATCTAAATATTTTTAAAAAGTCTGGGATACATATTTTACGCTTCTGTTGTCAGAGATATTTTTTAAATATCGTGGGCCAACTTCCAAGAGGTCAATTTTTCAAATATGCGGAACAAGCCTTAAATTGATTTAAATTATTCTCTATTTTAAATCCGATAATTTTTTTTTCTCAAATTTTGACAAATAAATCTCTAAATATTAATTTTGGCAGATAGCTAACGCAAATAAAATACACAATATTTATTGTCAAACCAAAATCGATAATGCTTTTATATAAGCAGAGGAAAAAGTCAGTCGAAATCCACATTAGAGAACTACTAGAACGCAATATAATTGACATCTAACATTTTTTCAAATTTTTTGTTCTAGTTTATAACTTAGCTTATGGTTCCCAATAATTATTGGAAGGGTTTATTCAATTTTTGAGTTTTCCGCATGCCATTTAATATTTGTAAAATATAATTATGTATGAGCCACGCGACGACATATGTGTTAAAGCAGCTATACGGATTTAGATCGAGAGATTTATAAATTTTTCTTAAATGGTTTATAATTAATTATTTTTTTTTAAATTTATTTAAAAATTTACGTGCCGTTGGAACTGGGGCAGTGTAGAGGGCATGCGTTGGCATGCAATAGCGGTATGGGGACTGAGTTTGGGTTTTTTTCGCAATGGATGCGCCAGCTGCTGCTGCTGCTGTAGCAGTGGGAGTTGCTTTATTATTAGTATTATTATCGGTTACGGCTCCCTCTGCCTGGGCGGCGGCAGGCTGTTGATTAGTTGTAGTAGGCTCTTGTTTTCGCAACTACACACGTTCAATTAAAACACAAATACAATAATAAAAAATAAAAAATAGAAAAGAAAATACAAATCACATAATAAATAAAAAATATGACATATAGATTAAACATATTTAAATATTTAGGATATGAGTGTATCAGTAAGTTTGAAGCATATATGAAATGTCCGAGCTACAAAAATATGTCAGTTCATCCGTGCTTCGTGCTTGATATACTCATATTTGGCGAGCTCGAAAAAACAACTTTCGTTTTGTATATCAGTCCGCATATAATTTTTTCGAGCTCCGGGTACTTAAACTATACAATAAATTATATATTTTCTGAATATCACTTATAAATTATCTGTTATTATTATACTTTAACAGGGGCTACCAGTTATTTCAAAATGGAAAAAAGGGACTGTTCTTCGACCACTTTAGTTGTTGATCCCAAAAATAAAATTCAATTGAATGCATTTGTTAAATTATAAAATTCATGGCAACTTTAATTATCAACACGAGTAGTTTGCTAATTAAAACTAAAGGCCAATGGAAAAAAAGTCTTGGTCAGCAGTACATAGGTCATACATAATATTTTTAATGAATTGACCTAGAAATAACCTTCAAGACACTCAAAATTATTTGTGTGGAATATGTCCTTCTCGTGCGTGGTTTTCGAGATACTTCGGGTCGGAAGTTTTCAAAGGCTTAATTTGATTTAACAGGTTTCATACGGTTTCATCATCTATTTGTTTTTGAAAATTTTAAAAATCTAAAATAGTTTTTTGGTGTATTAATTAGATTACACTGGGAAATAGTTTTGAAAGTGTGTCGATCGTAAGTATGTAGTTGTCTTGATTTATAAAGATTTCACCCACGGACAATTTTAAAGATTCTATAAAACTCGGCTGCATCAGTAATATCACACCTGAAAATATCGAATATCTGGTAGCCCCGTGACTATAAATTTTATAATGTTTGGATAAATAAAAATGTTAAAATAACCAAAAGCAGAAAATAAATAATAACTAATAACCCGCCGTTTCTGAGAACCACATATATATTTATATACTTTATTTACATTATAAAAATAAAATTAAAAACTTATAAGACAAATTATAAAGGAAAAACCGAAAAATATCTGAAATTGAAAAATGTATTAATTTATGTTTTAAACTCCTAAAAGCATGTTAGATATGTTAGAAATCAAAAAATAAAATTAGATAAAAAACAGAAACCTAATCTTGACCACTATAACTATATTCTACAAAACAACCATTTACCTCGGCATAGTGTTCTTCATTTTGTTGTAGCAAATCCACACAGAGTTCAGCTAAATGTATCAGATCCTCGAGTTTCTTGCCGGGCGGGACAATCATTTCACCTCGCAGATCGTCTAAATATTATATATAAATTTAGTACGGTGTCGTACAAAATCGTACAAAAAACAAAGGTCTTACCTTCAATTTTAGCCTCAGATGATAATCGGGTATAGTTAACTAGGGCAGCGGTTTCAAGACATTTTTTAATCATGGTCCGAACTTCTTCTGGTTGCACTGGCGTTACGATATCCTTCATAAGCACACGTTCTAATAGTGATAATGTTGCTTTTAAAGCGCCTTCCGGCCGTCCGAATGGAAAACAAAAACGAAAATTTGTAATTTGATACTCGAGTAGTACTCGTAACCTCTCCTTGACATCTTGAAATTTTTCTTTTTCCTCGTGTGTTATACTGCCTACACCGTCCGGCCGATTACCGTGCACATGACTTGCACAGAATGCAAACGAGAAGTGGATTAAGGTTGGATCAATCATAATGGTTTTTTCAGCACGATCAAGTAAATCGGATAGATAGCATAAATGTCGATAGCAGCCGCGGACACCATAACGGGCGCAATATTCATCGAGTACGAATACTTGTCCAGGGCTGAACCAGCCGAGTGATGCATATGGATCATTTAATCGATAGTCAAGGGTTAAATTTTGTAGTAGCTTGAAAAGTGAGGCATGATCAAATGTACACGGGTCAGCGCTTATAAAATCCTCCATACCGTGTTTTCGCGCCTTATCCGCATCCCCTTGCAGCTTAGCCATTGAAGAATTTTTGTCTTGGGTCACAGGCGGTGTTGGCTTATGCGATTGTCCAGTCGCGCGATACAAAGCCATCACCCATAAACTACACTCGTTTTCGTCATCGCTTGCAAATAGTACACTATCGCCTTCTCGTACTGCATTAAAAAAAAATCGGCCTCCTTCCAAGTCCATTCCAACCATTAAATTAGCACTAGCCGCCTCAATATAATCCACCGTATAGCCATCTAGTTGCATCATTTCAGCGGGTTCAGACTTTTTTTCTTTGTATGTGCACATCGCAAACGTGTACTGTGACACTTGGACTAGAACAAAATAACGTTTTTTCCATTTTTTCCACACACCCTTACCAATCCCATACAAATATCCGCAATGCTTCATATTCAACGGTTTATCCATGCGGCACGCGATTTTAATTTTTAAATCTTGATCAGGTAAATTTTTTGGCACCGTCATTCGATGCCATTCGGGTGATTTACTTGATAATGGGGTCGGACGTAAAATCACTTTGCCTAACTCTTTATCTTCCAGTGCGAGCATACCCGGATTTTCCGTATATAATTTTATTTTTACAACCGGAAGTGGATGGGTTGTAGTGAAATCACCTTGGGTATCCCACCTATAGAAAAATATTTCGTCTTGGTATATACACAAAATTCCATTTATATATATTATGTTTAAATACTAAATTACATTGGTTTTGCGGCCTCAGCCTGATCGGTTTGTAATTTTTCACCATTCTCCACCTCCATAGTACAGTACACGATACGATTTGGTGCCAGTGATTTTAAACCTTTAACTTCCATCACAACAACCTCGAGTTGAAATGTTAGTACAACATCAAGCTTGGTAAGCTGTGTATCACTGTCGGCTGAGTCATTCTCCTGTTTTGCTAGTGATCCTTGTGACCTGAGTATCATTTTTCTAAATGTAACGTTACAAATTATCATTATAACAAAAGCAAAGTTGTTTTTGTTTTGTTATTAATCATTTTTTTTAACAGTGCCATGAAGTGGAACACTTCATGTAATTTACTTATATCCTAAATTTTAAACGGTTAAATAAAAAAAACGAAACATGTAAAGAAAATATTTAATTAAGTGCAAACTAGCTAAGGTTTTTGTTGTGTTCGGAAATCTTCGTATATGTTCGTGTATTTTTTGGTACATTTATATAAAACCAAGTGATGGAAAACTCAATTAAAACAGGAACACAGTTTTGTATCTTATATAACTAGCCCTGATTTTAGTTGGGAAGTACCGGATTCGAATCTCGAACGACAGCATGCAAAATCGTTTTCCATCATCTGAAATGTCAAACCGATCGTCTAAGCCAATACTACAATAGGCTTGCTTGAAGCTATACAATGTATGATAATAAAATAAAAATTAAGATGGATTGGATTTATAACGTGAAGAAAATAACTTGGGTAGGAGAATATTGGAAATGAGGATAACAGGAAATGAGGATAACAGGAAACAAGGAAGAGGTTGACCGAAAACCTTATAAGGGATGGTAGAGAAGGAGCTCGATACGATAATGAGAGCGCAAGAAAAGATCGACTTTCCGGTTATGATCGGAAGTGAAAATTTGTTTGCTGACCTTTAGTGACCCTGGATTTTTAGTTCCAAATATCATATTTTTCGGTTCGAGCTGTACCTGAAAGCCAATGAGATACACGCACAAAATCAACAGGATGTTATATTTATAACGATGTTTGGATCTAACTTATATGATCTCGTGGTCTCATCGGCATCACCATAACAGGTAAGCAAATTAAAATTGTCCGATATCAAACAAAATATTAACGGATCATTTTTCGCCGCGTCCATCCAAAATTGCGGCATTCTACAAATTATTTACACGTGTTCAACAACCAGACGAATGTTTTGCTGCATATGTTGCTGAGTTATGCCGTTGATCTGAGAGATCGATTAGTTTGTGGTTTGCATGATGGAAGGTCACTGCTGGCTGATACCAACACCAAAAAATCAAATGGAAAGTCGACATCCAGATCAAATTCATTGGATCAACTAACACCAGCGAGAATCATTGAAACAGCCGCAATGTATCACGGATATCACCTTAGGTTATCTTATCCATAACTGTCGATCGCACCGTACGAAATCGGCCGTCAATCTTTTGGAGGGTGGATTGAGCAAATGTTCTTGGCTGTAGTTGGTTTGCACCGCTCGGAATCAGTCTACAATGTATTAATCTCACAAAGAAGAATTCAGCCGTTATTTTCCAGTGAGTTGGATCAATTCCGAGGTCAACTCGTATCCCTGCAATTCGACGATACGGTTGATTCAGTTAAATAATCGCCACGCAGCATTCCTCTGATTACAAAGAAAATAGTGGAACCAGAGCTTGATCTGCAGAGTGGGATGCTCCAATCGCTCCCGTGCATAAGAGTGACGGGTCTGTGGTGACTACAATTCAACTTTCAATAAAGCTTTTTAGTCTCATTGTTTTCTAATCCCAGCCATCAGCACTCTGTTATCGTCACTCACAGGAGATAAATGAGCCTGCACTACGGAATATCGTTCGCACCTAGAATTTTTGAGATCATCATCGAACATTTATTGAGAGGAGTTTCTGGTATCGTTCCATATTTCGATGATATCGTGATTGCTGGCTAGGATGAGCAGGAGCTCGCCGTTCGTCTCGATCAAGTTCTGGTAAGATTGGATAAGTACGCTTAAGATCGACGGTTTGGGCATTAGGCCGACAGCAAAACAAGTTGAAGCTATAAGAAACGATCTAGTACCAATCCAAAAAAATCATTACAGCCCTTCCTATAGGAGTTTTAAATTTTTATCATTCATCTCTTCCACAAAAAGCAACTTTAGCAGAGCCATTGCATCGTCTGCGTGATAAAAATAAAAAATGAAAGTGGGAAGAAACGCACAAAAAACTTTGACAAATTAAAGGAGCTGGTGTCATTAGATAGTGTATTGATCCAATCTCGTTTCCGGAGTAAAAAAAATGTATCAGTTCGTACACGGAAAACATTTCACCATCAACATGAATCATCTCCCGTTATTAGGCTTATTCAACCCCAATAAGCAAATTCCAATAGTGATGTCAGCACAGATGTTGATATAATGCATTTTCCTTAATACATGCGACTAAGATATAATTTACCAGGTTCAAAAATGGCTAATGTCGGTTGCCTTAGAGGCCTACCACTCAAAACACCAGGAGCAAATCGAAGACATTTTAATGATGGAAGATGTTTCATCACCAGTTCTTGATGCGAACGAAATGTTATAGATGACGTCGAAAAATGCCGATTAGGCCTACAAAGGCACTACATTCGGGACATCCTGGTATCGTGCACATGAAGGTATATTGGTTATATGTTACGTATGCGGTGGCCCAATAGGGACTCTGATGTCGAGCGTACAGTAAACTCGTGTATTCGATAACAAAATCGTCTTATCATGCACTTGGAGTTCTAGCGGAACCACTTCAAGTGCAAATACGGAAGACGCGTCGAACCACAAATAGCGATGAAAATTAAATCGGAAGCAAAGAACAATAAACAGCGAAAAACGCACATTTCCATTCCAAGAAGTAGGCGAAGCTGGCGACTTCCTCAATGAATGTAACATCTTTAGAGATGTTATGGTTTATTAACGTCGGACATTTGGGAAATAGTTGCCCAAATAACGATAAAACCAGTGCTATTAATTCGACCATATTTCGAGAGATTGTAAGAAGAGCGGCATGGCCTCCGCGACGGTAAATCAACTGGAAAGTTCAAACATAGCTGATATGAACAAGTTTACGGTGATGAATGTGAATAAGAAGGCGCATACATGATATGAAAAAAAATATCACCTAACTTCACCACGAAGTTAGCTATCTGAGTTGAAATATTCTCAACTCGAATAAAATTTCACCAGGATAGCCATATTAACAAAACTGAAAATTATACTTTTGTTGCTATTTTTTCGTCAATGAAACATATTTTGCCTAAAAAAATGTTCCTTTATCAGAAATCCACTTGTATGTTGGTAAATAAACAAAGAATTATTATTTTGGTCATAATAATATTTTCGTTATTAAGAAATTTTTTAAAATTTTATTATTTAAATATTAAAAGTCATAATATTTTCGTTATTAAGAAATATTGATGAACTTATATTTCGAGTAGTGAATATTTCAACTCATACAGCTAACTTCGTGGTGAATTTTTGTGCATCAGAATTTTTATTTTTTGTATCATTTGTATCATGTTGATGGCATTCTAAGTTTAAAAAAAGTATCTCAGCCTATGCCAGCCCGATAGTACTCGCGAACAAAAGAGACGGCTCATATGTGTCGACTACAAGAGATTGGAAAAGGTGATTGTTTGCGACCGTATTCCCTTACCTCGCATCGAGGACCAAATCGAGGTGGTTCAGTAGTGTATACTACACTGGCTTTGCGCAATGGCACTCGACACTCGACTCGATTAAATATACGCATTTTTTATACAATTTTTACGGGTACCATTTACGGGCGGTGAAATTCACCATCAGTGTTTGAACGGTTCATAACGGAAGCATTTCAAGAGCTTTGCTTGAAGAAGTTCGTATATGTGCTAACAATGACGATTTGGCAATTCCGGCAAAAACCAAACATGAGGCTCTCCAGAAACTGAAAGTTTTACTCAATGTAGCTCAAACAGTGGACGAAATGTCATTTTATGTGAACGAAAATAGTGAATCTGAGGTATGAAATCGAACACGGATACATTCGCCGTCCGCGAAAATTGTACTAATTGCCAAATTTCCAGAATCGAAGACTATCAGTAAATTCAGCGATTTTTGTAGTTTACTATAGATATTTCCGAAAGTTCGTCCAAGGTTATGGCATTATTGCTAAAACCTCTGTCGGATCTACTAAAGAAAAACGTGGAGTTTAAGTTTGGAATTCACAGAATGCACATTTGAAGAGAACTCTGATTAGCAAGCCGGTACTTAAGTTATATTCTCTGACAGCAGCGACGAAATTACATACAGATGCAGTAGTAATGATATGCGGAAGCGAAATTGTGATCCAAGTGGAAGCAGCACAAAGAAATGATGAGGATATATGATCGATTTTCGAGCTCCTAAAAACAGGTGCGAACAAAGATTTTATGTCAATTAATTTATGTCTATAGCCACGAATTAGGTCATTTCGCGGTTAAAAAGACGGAAGACGTGATAAAGCGACAGTTTTACATTCCGATGTTGGCAAATAAGATTCGGCACTTTATTAGGATCTGCGTTCCATGCATCGTGGACGGATTTTTCAAGTTTGTGTGGTTATATCCGACGGAATGCTCCACGACTAGAGAAGTCATCCAGAAACTGGAATTTAAGGATATTTACTTCTAGTGAGTTTGGGAAGTATAGTGAGAAAGAGAGAAATGCTCTTCTCTCGATCACCATTGGAATGCCGACCGACAATGGATAATTAGAGATAATCATCACTGCTGTTAAATTAGCCATTTCTAAGCCAGCTAGAAAACAAAGATTTCTGAATAACTAGTTTCAGAGAGCGATCAGATTACCTCCTTTCGAGCTCGTAATCGGCGTAATAATGGAATGATCTTAGTTTTTGAAATAGAATTAGAGAATCTATATGGTGCGGGGAGCGGAAACAACTAAGAAATGTGGCAAGAGATAGTCGAAGGTTGAAGGTCGCCCCTAATAGTGTGGGAGACTTTGTAGTCATAGAGCGAACACAGTTCGATGCAGGTTTAAACATACAACCAAAATACTTAGGCCCCTACGAGGTAACCAGGGTGCGACAAAATTATCGTTACGATGTTTAAAAGATAGGGTCATTTGAAGGACCACAGGTGACATTAGCGAGTGCCGAATTAATGAAATGCTTTTACCATGGGGTCTCAGATGACATCGCACCGATGAAGCAGATGACGGTGAATGAAGAAATTCATCTGGGCCGGGTGATGGCACAAGAGGGGCCGAGTAGGATAACCCTGTAATACAGCAAACCTAATTGGCCTCTATTAAAGTACATCAAGAGAGTAGAAAGGTAGAATCAAAAATCAACTGCCGTGTATAAAGTGCATGTTATGTTTTTAGTAAATAAAGATCAGTCTTGATTAGTTTATATAAATATATATTAATATATGTATATATATATATATATATATATATATATATATATATATATATATATATATATATATATATATATATATATATATATATATATATAATATATATATATATACAATATATGTAACTGCTACGGTATGATTTACATTGTTTTCCATCACTGATTTTAGTAATTAAAATTTATCAAGCTTATGGAATATAACAATTATAAATACTGGTATAAAAATAACGAAAGATAGGACAGCTGGTGCTGTTGTTTTTTTTTTTTTTGAAACAGTTTTTATTACAATGTGCGTCACCTTGCCACGCTCTATTAATAGAAAACGATATTATGTATAATGTACGTATATAATTAAGTATATAATATGTACATAATGATATAATATCCATTCCAACCAAAAATGAAAACAGAAATTAAAATACAAAAACATAATCAATAAAGCTGCGCAAAAGCGGTGTGCACAGAGTTTCATAATACTCGTACTACCCCATTCAATATGCATATGTTTATGTTACTTATAATTATGGAAATTTTAGCGATAAAAATTGTTTCAAATTTTTTTAAATTGCAATCAGAGCCAATTCATAAAATTGGTCTTAGCAGCCATGATTACAGTGCACAAAAAATTACCATGCCAAAATAAACAAAATATATATAACATATACATATATACAAAAGTATTTTCTTTTTCAAAATTATTTTCCAATTCAATCGAATATTCAACACTTTTTCTCAAAAAATTCACAATCTCGGTGTTTCGGCACCGGGGACAAAATAGTCCCTTGTTGTTTCGGAATCTTGGATATATATTTTGCTCGTTATTTATCAATCTGATATATAGTTTAACCTACAATTGTTGGTGATCAGTGGTAATGTAAAAATAATGGTAATTTGTCATCATAATTTTGCCTATTCTGTAACACGTTTCCAATGGAAAAAAATTCCATTGGACAATTTGCTATTCTGTATCTCGTTTCATTGGAAAAATTCCAATGCGAAGTAATTTTAATTCCCAATTTAATTTTGTTGGAATTTTGCTAAATCTCCGTCAGAAAATTGTGGTGGAATTATTTTGAAAATGCATTTTTTGTGAAAAATATATGGTTTGCTTTACAATATATGACATTATTGGCTTTGGTGACTGGTATTGTCGTTTGGCGGCAAATTTGTATTGCATAAATATTGTAGAAACAATAAAAATCAATCGCCAGCGGAAATTTTTTAATATTATACGTATAATTAAAATTTGCCGCGAAACGACATTACCAATCACTAATAGACGGTTATTTGCTCATGATGAATTAATCGAATAAACTGTGTTAGTTGTGATCCGACTTTCTGACTTATTGTCATCTTTTTATTCCTTTCAATTTATTTTATGTTTACCAACATACATACAAATTGGATGGGGTAAAACTAGATGACAAAAATTACTTAACAAATGCACTTGTGTGTGGGTTCACAACCCACCCACAAGTGCATTTGTTAAGTAAGTTTTAAAAAAAAATTTAAAATTTGAAAAAGTTCGTTGAAAATAAAAGGTGGTCGGTCAACAGAATTTATTTGGATAATTGTTATTCACGGCTACGAGAGATGGCTTCTTACATTTGAGAGGCGAATCATGTGGGTGATTTACGGGACAAAACTCGAAATAGATGGTTCATACCGTGCTTTGTACAATGTCGAGATCAGAGATCTCATGTAGATCCCCCATATTGTACATGAAGTAAGATCTCAGCGAGTACGCTGGCTCGGTCACGTGCTGCGTGCCGATCCGGAACGAATTGTGCAGCGATCTCTGAAAGGAGAGCCACCATATGGTAGGCACAGAATTCGTTGCAGGCAACGATTACTCCACGATGTAGAAAACGACTTGGCTTCTTCAGGTTATCTAAGGCAGTATGAAGACCAAGCGCAGAATCGAAACCATTGGAGCGATTGTTGACTCAGTAAGGAGCCAGTAATGGCCTTCATATACTGTTTATTATTAGTATTCACTCAACCAGAGTAATGTACATGTTTGGAAAATATTAATTCGGTTGTTTTAGTTAAAATTTGTTTAATCGTTTTTCATCTTAGTAGTGTAAAAATACTGCTATTTTGTTATCAAAAGGTTGTTTTGTCGAAAGCAACAAACAATTTACAACAACATAAACTGTTATATTTGTTGTCGAAGAATGATAACCTAGCCCAAGGATATACGAAAAACAACATTAAGACGAACCAAAAATAAATGTATTGCATTTTTGGAAATTTCCGTTTTTTTAATAAAAATTATCAAATGTCATTTTTTTACTCTATTTGACAGTATTCTCGTATTTTTTAACTCCGAAAAAAAAAAAATCTGACAATTCCAAAAAAAAAAATCAGAAATTTCCAGCTCAACGAGATACAGAATAGCAAATTAAATTCCAATGGAAATTGAATTTTTCCAGTGGAAATTTTCATACCGAGCTACAGAATAGACATGACAATATTTATAAATTTTACATAAACTGAGCATTTTATGGTCACCGTTTCAGTGAAGACGTGCCAATGAAAAAGCGTTATCGATATTTACTATCGTTGTCGTGTTGGCAGTGGCTTCTGAGGGCTTTAATACCTCTTTGTTTTCTACAAGAGCTAGCAAATCTTAAATTAAAATTCCTGATAAAGGAAGATTCTGCCACTATAAATCTTCACAAGAATTTGATAACAAAATATGCGGAAAAATTATTTCCAATTCAAAGTCTAGTAAATATTAATTTGAATAACATTTCCAATCGTCTTATACGGAATTTGAAAATCGCAATTTATCATTATACGTTTTTTTTGTAAATGTAGCACTCAAATGAGAGTCTAATTCTTAAAGCAAAATTAGCCCAATTGAACGAATATCATGTGTAGTTTGGCTCTGATTTAATTGATATAGTTGAAATTAATCGAGAAAAAGTTTGTTTCTTCGTACTATTATATAGAAAATTCCTTTTGAATGGGAAAATTGTATTTGAGCTAGAAAATATTTTATATACAGGGTATTGCATAAATAAGAGTAAGTATTTAGAGGGATGATTCTTTGATTAATTTTTAAAAAAATTCCCAGATGGTATCTAGGTTCTAGATATTTTGCTTAATAGTTCATTAACATATTTCACAAACAGTAGTTTAGTTAATTTTATATGAAATAGTTTATGAACTATTAATCAAATATTTAAATCTATAATCCAACTCGGACAACTTTTCTTAGAGCCACTGTATCACAGTATAGATATTGAAAATGAACTTTCCTCTCAGGAACCAATTTGTGTTCAAAATTAATCAACGGATAACCCCATCAAATATACCAACTCTCAAAGTATATAGCACCCTTTTTAACAGAGATATTAATGCGAACACATATGTTTATAAATGTATGTATACTTGTGTTTTAAACATGTGGAGGATTAGATGTATATATTTAGAAAGATATAGGTGCAATAAACTACGAATTTTTTGTTTTTAACTAAGTAATAACTTGCGATCCTTTATAACTTATTTTTTAGATTAAATTGTATATATAAAGATGGTGGTGGTCGATAGAAGAAAGTATTAGTCTCTAGCTAGAAATCTTGATTTAGTTTTAGAATTATTTAAAAGAAGTTTTGTTCGTTTACTTTAGAATAAAAATTCATGATTTTGGTGTAATTTTGTGTTAGTTTTGTTTAGTGTACATATTTATGGAAATACCTGTGATTGTAACGTTTTAATTTCTGCAAACCATATTTTGAGTCCATCGATCCTTTTGAAACAGGTAAGGATTCTAAATTTGCCATCAATAAATTTATAGATGATTTAAGTTCTTCAATATAAAGCGATTCCATTTCTTTTAATACGAATTTTGGCATAAGTTTACGATTTTTTTCCATTTCGGCGACACGTTGCATGCGACCATCGAGTTCGCGACGAATTGCGGCTGCTTGCTCATCTGCTGAATCAAGCTATATATATATACATATATATATATATATATATATATATATATATATATATATAGAATAATTTCTTTTATAGTATGACTGTATATATGTATATTAGAATTAATGTGCATAATATTTACCAGTAATGCATTAAATAGGATTTGATGCTCAAATTTTTTGACTCCCAGAATTTGTTGGAACATATCATACAGCTGTTCTTTTGACAGAATTAGTTCACTATTTAGTGGTTGCTGCATTCGGGCTGGGCGCTTATTTTCCTCATCACCCGTTCCTTTTAAGATGCAGTCAAATTTCGCCATCCACGAAGTGAGCACAGTTTCCTTACTCAGTCCATCAATTTCCGGCAACGAACGGACGCGTTTCTCAATATTATTTCGAAAAACTTCACGAAAATCGTATTGTGAACAAGCGCCTGACTGAACCATTTTAACAACCCGTTCCGATTTTAGAAATACATCATGATAGCTTTGAACCGCATTTTGAAATGCCTCGTCGGCCATAATTTGAGTTTCACCTTTTAAAAATGCTTGAAAACGGGTTGTTATCTGCTCCAGATTTTGTTTTGATATTTTTATTTGACGCCGTGTCATGTCTGTAGGCTGTTTTGCATTGAACGGATATGCTATGCAACGGGACACAAACACATATAGCTGAATGCGTCGCTTTCGTTCCTCCTCTTCGCGTTCTTGCTTTTCCTGAGAAAAAAATTAAATACAGAATAAGACACCTAATCAGCCAGCGTTTATGGTTCCAGGATAAGTTCTGAACATAATTTTACATTAAAAATACTGGCCCAGAACCATATACTATGTAACTATATATCTCACTAGATCGATATAATATATGTACATACCTGAATATCAAGCTCATTTTTCTCACTAATCAACGATGGTGATGGTGAAGAAGGCCTTGGTAATGAATTAGCACGCGATGATCCAATGCTTTGGTTCAACGTTTCTTGCGACACTCCACTGGATTTAGATAGAGTTCTTTGTTTTTTAAAAGAGTTCATATTTACATCATATAAGGGAAATCATAACAGAAAAAAATGATTAGGTATTAAGATTATATGGCATGATAAAAAGCAGTGCGCTTTCCAATTATCAGAGAGCTGATTCAACACTAATAGCAAAAAAAAAATTAATTAAACTTTTGCGCATAAATAGATAATGAAAATGTATTTATGAGTCACTCTGTGATAATGAAAAACCAAAAAAATTTAAATCGGATAATTTTTATATATTCGGGATTACCTGGAGAGCACTCCTCCAGGTACGTCCAGTCCGCCCGTTTCATTATTACTTGAAATTGTATGCGAACTTGTGTGCATCATACCATCTTTACCGGGAGCAGTTCCGCCACTCACAGTACTAGCAGTGCCAATACCACTTCCAGTACTTCCGCTGCTGGCATTGGATGTCCCTGGGCCTTCCGAAGCAGCCGGAAATAAACACGTAATAATTAAAAGATAGGTCGTAAGTTATGATGAAATCCTGTGTATTACCTGTGTATAAAATCCGACGTCCACCAATAACATGATGTCCGGAGGTATTCGGCACTGCAGCAGGAGTAGCATGACTGCCATGTAGATGATGATGCCCGTGATGGCCTCCGCCACTTTTAGTAGTTCCCTGATCTTCATCACTTTCTTCTTCTGATGAACTTGGATCGATCATATTTTTGCACTCGCTTTCAAATTCACTTGACTAGTTTTTGCACTATGCTACGATCGCTTTGTATATCTTATAGGGCACTTAGGTCTCGGCTATTTATTTTTTTTTTTTAAATAAAACATAAATCACAAATGTTGTGGCAAAATGGTGGAAAGCTCCACATCATATAACAACGCACCGACACACACACAAAAAACAACAAAAACGGAAAAACACAAAAAAATACAAATTTTCTATAGATGTTCATATACACTTTCACGTAATATTATTTTATCTAATTTACAGCGAATACTAAAAAATTTACTCCAATATACGCGAGAAAAATAAAAAAATACTAAAAAAAAAACTAAAATGAAAAATCGAGAAAATCAATAAATTATGCAGAACTCGAATCACAAGACACACACACAAAATAGTAAAAAATTTCCATCAAATTTTCCAAACCTTTTTCTCTATATTATATATGCACAATAAAAATTATAGAAAAATATTTTTTTTGGTTAACGCAACAACTTTTCGCTTATCACAACTATACAAAAATTTTTTTTTTTGTGTAATTTACAAACTAAAACTTTAAAAGTTAACAATTTAACATTTTTTTTAGTTTTTTTTGTTGTTTCTTAACGACCGATAATGGTGTCTTTTTTATTTATATTTTCACGATTTTTTTTTGCAGTTTTACTTTACTGTTCGAATAATACCCCTAAAAGCCGTTCTCGAATATGGTTATAGGGGTACGCAGTTTAAAGCCTGTATTCCATTGTGAAAAATTTACTGCCAACATTTTTTTGTTGCCATAATGAAAGGAGAAAGAAAAGAAAAAATTCCATTAGTGTGACAGAGATAGTAGTTTTTTTATTTTTTATTTTATAGCGAAACTTTTATGGTTACGTTTTGACAGCTTCTGTAACATAACCAACAAATTTCATAATTTTTTTTATGTCTAGAGTGCGAACATAATTTTATTCATTTATTCATATGCTATTACATAATAAATAATTTATTGTAATATAATTAATAATAATAATAATAATAATTTATTATTATAACGTCTGAAATATTAAAAAAAATGTACAACAAAATAACATTTGACCATAAAAATATCCAAACATGTGTGTGTGAAAAAAAATTCGTATCCGCACACAATTTTTATGTCGATGTGTGTAAATGTTGCCATAAAAAATACTCAACTTAATACTTTTCTATAATAAATTATGGCAACACACTAACACAAACACATTTTTCTCTCCAGTAAAATTTTGCTGATGAAGTTTTTTGTTTCTTTCGCACCACCAGCAAATCTATATTTTTATCCCATTTTGGTTTTGCTGACAGTAAATTTTTCACAATGGAATAGAGGCTTAACGCCGAAACGCTTGCTTGAGTGTAATTTTTTGAATATACACAAAATCTTCTATATTATACAAGTCTGATTAATCCAAAATTTAAAGAGACAAACTGCCTCTTTTTCATTTTATGCTTGTGTAGATATACATCACACAATAAAAATTTAAAATGAAACGACTAATATACAGAGCCCTAAGGTTAAAAATTGAGCTTTTTCTAGAGGAACTAATACCGGGTTTCCATCGTCAATAGTATAATAGTATTATAATATTATACTATCATTCATAGTCGGGTTTCCATCATATAGTGTGAAGTAAGCTGTATAATTATGTTTGAATATTGAAATTTGTCTTTTAATGTTTTATACAAATTTCATTACAATAATCAAATCACAATAACTATGTATGTAAATCAAAAACGTATAGTTATATCAAAATACCACAAAAAAAACTTCGAACGAATCGAAATTGTAATAAAAAAGTACACTGTCATGAAATATATTGTTAAAAATATAATTTGATACCTACTTTATTTTTGATAGATAGTATACTGAAATATTATAATAAAGTATTATACTACCAACTTCGCGTTTCCATCGTCGTAGTTTAATAGTATAATACTATTAAACTATTATACTATCACGATGGAAACCCGGTATAAAATTGACGAAAAAAACATTTTTTCCATACAAAACATATGAAAAATTAAATTTTTTTCGGTGCGATATTTTTCAATGAAAATGTCGATAGATTAAGTATTTTAACATTGAAATAGAATCTACAATTATCATTTTATAATTGAATCAAAGCTTGATCAAAGAAGTTGTTTAATTTTTGATATATTTATTAATAAAATTTATAGAAAAAAAAGCATTTCTACATTGATTTGACTGAATTGATATAAATACACACAAATACCAACGCAATAAAAATTAAACTGCACGACGAAAAAAGAAAACAGTAAAAATGTGGTTGTTTCCTTTTGAATTATATTTTTGTGAATAAAATAAAATACTTAAAGGGTATTTCAATAAAAGCTGCATGATTTTGTTTGAATAAATCTCAAACTGATTTCACTTCAATTTCAACGTAAATTTTGGATTTTAGATTATAAATGGAACACCATGACTATCACAGTTCTTCTGGCACGGTTCTATTTTATATTGGTAAAGTTTTGTTACGCATTTGTGCATAATTATGGTTCTAAATAAATTGTGCAGCTGTTATTGGAACTCCCTATGACATGTAAGTTGTCAATATCACAATTTTTTTTCTATCGATCGATGTTTATGTTCTCTTTTTAAATTTTACGCTATTTCGTGAATTCAATTTTTTGATTTTTTTCTATTGCGATCTCAGCCTATTGGAATAATTCTGCACTCTATCCCTTTTCCGATTTCGCTACAAGGTAATGAAATAGAAATACATATGTGGTGATACATTTTCAAATGTATGAAAAAAATAGAATAATGCCTCTATTCCATTGTGAAAAATTTACTGCCAACATTTTTTTGTTGCCATAATGAAAGGAGAAAGAAAAGAAAAAACTCCATTAGTGTGACAGAGATAGTAGTTTTTTTATTTTTTATTTTATAGCGAAACTTTTATGGTTACGTTTTGACATCTTCTGTAACATAACCAACAAATTTCATAATTTTTTTTATGTCTAGAGTGCGAACATAATTTTATTCATTTATTCATATGTTATTACATAATAAATAGTTTATTGTAATATAATTAATAATAATAATAATAATAATTTGTTATTATAACGTCTGAAATATTAAAAAAAAAAAATGTACAAAAAAATAACATTTGACCATAAAAATATCCAAACATGTGTGTGTGAAAAAAATTTCGTATCCGCACACAATTTTTATGTCGATGTGTGTAAATGGTGCCATAAAAAATACTCAACTTGATACTTTTCTATAATAAATTATGGCAACACACCAACACAAACACATTTTTCTCTCCAGTAAAATTTTGCTGATGAAACTTTTTGTTTCTTTCGCACCACCAGCAAATCTATATTTTTATCCCATTTTGGTTTTGCTGACAGCAAATTTTTCACAATGGAATAGAGGCTTAATGCTTTATATGAGCATGCTGCGATCGCAATAGAAAAAGCGAAATTAAACAAAGAAAAAGTGTGAGATTTAATTCTTAAAAAAGAGACAAAATCATCGATCAAAAGGATGACAATATATGTTTTATATATTTATTTTACCCACACATTCAAATAAATTCATGTTTACATAAATATGATAAATTCATATTTAATTTTGATTTAATGTTTATTAAATTAATAAATGGTTAAAGGTTCTGACTTTCAGATATGTGCTGCTTCAATATAGAATCAATTCCACAAAGTGTTTATCGAAATGAAAGATTTAACTTTTCATTGATGAAAAGTAATTCGAAAATGGTCATTTTTACATTGATCCTTATGGGATAATGCAAAAAGTAGTTCCTCTAGAAAAAGCTCGACAAAAAACATGGCTGATCCTTACGGCTCTGTATATATATATAGGTGGCTCTGCTAATAGCAATGTATTATATATATTTTTTTTTCACAAAGGAATACATATAAAAAAAATAAAAAAATGCATTAGAAACAACAACAATCTGTATATAAATATATTTTTTCACCAACACAACCTTAAAGAGGCCAAATCAAATTAGTATATGTCAGTAAAAAAATCAGTCTTGTTAGTATAGAAGATTTTGATATACAACTAAAAATAATGTGTCTCCACTAAACTGAATAATTCTGTAAACCTGACAAACGTTGGTTCGAAACATAAAAATAAACGTATAAAAGCTTACAAATGTTTTGTTTTGACATTATCGATTTTTTTCTGCAATCGATTTACACGGAGTACAGCTAGCATTGTATAATGAATAATTTTCAGACTGAACCCGTATTTTTGGCAAAGCGAGTGTGAATTTAGTAGTTTTAATTTAAGAAAACAATAAAAAATTTAAGTTTTAAAATTATCAGAATTTCTGGAATTTTATTTTAAAAGTCATAAAAATGTTTCTACTTTTACTCGAAATTATTAATACGAATAAATTTAAAGAATTTTTTAAATTAAATATAAAACGCTTACAGAATTTTGGTATTTTAATATGAAATACTTTTGAAAATTTAACAAATTTAAAAACATTTGGCAATTATAAATTATAAGAATTTGAAAAAAGAAATAAATGCTTGAAATTTTTATTAAATTACTGAAATATATCAAACTTATAAAATTTAGAAAATTGTGAGCTGTTTAAATTTGAACTTAATCCAAACTGAGTTAACTAAAACTTAAACTCAAATTTCCTACAAACACGTTAAAACTTTATACACATTCAAAGGTAGTTCAAGTTTGGGATTCAAGTTTGCAAAATTTGGTTAAAATTTAAAAAAATTTCTTTATTAAATCCTAAATTAAATATTCGAACTGATTTTAAAAATTCTGAATTGCGTACAAACTAAATCATTGGATTTTGGAAATTTGGATTTTACTGATGTATCGAATTGAGATTGAATTTTGTTTGCACATAAACTTCGAAAGGAATTTCGTGTAATATTTTATTTTTCAAGTCCAATCGTACCAATCTGGATTCAAAATTTCAATTTTAATTATTAAACTTTGAATGTTTGGTTAATCAAAATAACATATTTGTTGATTAAAATAACAAAGTTTTTAAAATTCAACATTCAACAAAAGTGAAAAACCCGATGAAAAACCGAAAATTTTCAAATTATGAAATTCGAAATGTCAACTCTTCAATTTTCATTTAATTTACCAATACATACATATTTAACATGGAATCATAAATGTTTTACATATTTAGAAATTTGAATTTTTAAAAGTTTCAAAATTTGTTAAAAAATTAACTACTAAAAATTTCGATTGCCTAGAAATTTTGAATTCAAAATTATAAAATTTAAATATACCTTGTTAAATTACAAATTCTATCGACCGCTAAAATAATTTTTAAAATTTGACATTGTTTCGAAATTTTTTAATTCGAACAAATATTTAATCGTGTTAACATTTGAAAATTATTGGTATTTTAAAGAATTTTTTGAATTTCAAAATTCTACAGTTCGATGTATTGATCAAATATTGAATTTTTAAAAACATTATTTTCCGATACCAAATTTTAACCGACCTTTTCAAACACTCACATAGTAAACAGACGAAAAATAGTCATGTATAAGTGCTAGATAATTTTTTGTGTGTTTAATTTTATGAGTGCTTTGAAAATACGACTAAAATTTGGTATTGAAAATACCTTTACTATTTACTATAATTCATAAGCGATAATAAAATAAAAATATATTCTCGATACATACCAAATTTTAGTCAACGTTTCTTAACACTCATATAGTAAAATACACACAAAGTTGTCTAGCACTTATACAAGACTTTTTTTCGTGTGTTTTACTATGCAAGTGCTTGGCAAGGTAGCCTAAAATTGTTTGTTGAAATTTTATTTTGATATAAAATTTGTAAATATAAATTAAAAACAATTTTTTTCACTGGGCACTAAATTAATAATACATCAATGGCTATTACAAAATAAAAACAACGTCATAATTTTTTATTAAATGGGTCTTCATAAAATGTTCTTTTTGACATAAGATTTGTTGTAATCAACATTTAGGAAACACTTCATTTTCGTTTTCATAATAAAATACAATTTTTACATCTATTTTTTGACGTTTTTATTTCACAAGCTCGATCTGCCGTTTCATAACATAATAGCAAAATGTGCGGCGATTCAAAATTGTTGATTTCGGCAAAACTCGATTTAGATTTTCTTTAAACGTTTTGTTAATTTTTCCATAACGGTGGGGTTACCCAGACCACTAAAAAAGGCACGTCGGATGAAATTATGCCCATGGCCTCGCAGGATAACGATAACCTGCAATAATTATTCGATTAACGCTAATGGATCGCTCGATTTTTCCAACGAGAGTAAATTAAATGAAAAAAATAAGAGTATCAACATTATTCTTTTATTATTGATTTATAGATTAAATAAAAGAAAAAAATGCGTATTTCAATAAAACAGAAATACTAAAAATCGACGTATACTGGAGTTGTAAAATTTTTATGTATCGCAGAATTACCAACTAAACAAAAGAATAATAATAATATTGCGCTGTAATTTTGCCCATAGGGTAGTACATTTGCTAATTTTAATTTGATAGCTTTCAATCGAAGGAGTGAGAAAGCAGGGAAGTTTCTGTACCAGCTAGTACACTCAAATTAATGCATTTTGTATTTTATCAATGATGACACATAAATAAAATCTAATTTTATGGACAAAAAATAGATTCCGGAAAACAACTGATAAAATGAATTAATAACAAAAAAAACGAAACGACAAAAACAAGAAAAATATTTATTTCGATACAGAATATTTTAAAACCCGACAACAATCACAGATCTTCCGGTGTCGCTCCTTATATTATGCACGCAGCTTTACAGCAGGGGAAACTGAGCTATGTCCATATTAAACACGTTCGGTAAATAGTAAATTGCTTATGGCCGTATGACACTCACTTTTCTCAAGTGCTGTAAAAAAGGTAAAACGAAACAGAGAAAGAAACTAATTTATAGCGTAGACAAATATGTATGTACATTTTTGACATTTTGGGAAAAAAACAGTAAAATCGTTTTTGTGTCTGCTGCATATATACTCATTTTCCTCTAAAATCAAAATTTAAGAATCCAATATATTGTAATCCATAAACAGTCTTACCGATGGAAGGATGGTTTCGATGATGATCACTTTTATCATAACGTCATTTACACGGGCAAAACTTAAAACAGGGCTGTTTTACCACGTTGTATGTTAGTACAAAACTATAAAATGTAAAGAAAATGGTTCTGTTGAACCAAGAATCGTACGTGGTGGTCTGGTGAGAAGCTGTCTGGGGGAATCAAGTTGGCACTTGTTGCCAGCTCCGTATCTTGCAGCTTCCACAAGTGTGCGTGTTACCTCCCCGTGGTGACCACCGGGCAACTATTACACCATGTGGTGTACTAGGCGAAAACACGGCGCTAAATAACTGGGCCGGGTTAAGGTGTTAATCGTACCGTGCTAATAACCGGCCAGTCTAAAAACTAGCCCAGTCTCTAACGGTGTATCCGGATACTTGGCGCCCTCCGGAT
Organism: Tipula unca; assembly: GCA_951394425.1. Lineage (NCBI taxonomy): Eukaryota > Metazoa > Arthropoda > Insecta > Diptera > Tipulidae > Tipula > Tipula unca. The sequence goes on along the minus strand of OX596383.1, from coordinate 18,960,220 downwards.
CATGTAGCCTTACCTGTGTATTGCGGATCTCTGCACAGGTGGACCTCCTTTCTCCGCTACTCGTGGGACCTATTATGGAAGATCCAGATAAAAAACAAGAAGAGACCGGTGCTCTTAAAAAACCGGAATCTAGTACTGCGGAGACATCGGCCTTTAGGCCCGGTCTCCAACATGCAATTAGGGGCATAAGACCGAATGAGGCTGGCCCCTCGAAACCAAAGGGCAAAGGCACGAATGCTGGCCCTCCATCAGTGTCAAACTATCAGACCAGGAAGAGAGCCTGGCGCATGATCTCTAAGATCTGTAACATTCCGTTGGAGCAGAGAACGGATAGAGACAAGGATACGCTTGCGTGGGCAAGACGTATCACTGATCCAAAGCAGGAGGGTTCCGTTGTGATCTCACAGCCGAAAAGGCAGAGATCTGATGATGAACCGCCTACGGAGGCTAAAAAGAAACGGGTTCCGGACAATGTTACCAGGCCCTTCAACGAGGTGCTAAAGGATCACCTGATCATGGCAGTCGTTGACAGGGCACAAGAAGATGGGAGCATTACGACCCTTAACTGGAGGAAGGTGGAGAAGGCCTTAGCCGCCATCTTCCTAAAAATCATGAGGGAGAACCCAGGACCTGCTCCGTCCTGCCGAGACGGAGGGTGGCACCGGGGTCACGTAAAACTGACTACCTGTGCCGATGAGAGGTCTGTGACCCTCTATAAAAAGGCGATCGGCAGCCTGGGGGAACCTGGCCGGGGGCCAAACTAGCAGTGGTGACTAGGGAAGAAATTCCCTGCAGGCCAAGGGCACGAGCCTGGATTCCTGCGGAGCCGGGTGATCCTAGGGAGATCCTGGAAATGTTGAAAATCAGCAATCCGGATCTGCCAACGGCCACCTGGAAGATTGCCAGGTTGGATGAGGTAAAGGCGGAAACAGATCACAGATCGGCCGTCATAATCATCGACAGAGAATCCGTGGGTGCTTTGGCAAAATCTGGAGGCCTGGTCAGCTATGGATTTGGAGCGATTACGCTCAAAATCTATAAGCGCGATGAGGCTGACAGACCTGGGGCAACTGCAGCAGGTGGGGAAGCCACTAGTGGTGTCCCGCCTATTGCTGGTGACCCAGATGTCCAAAGCATCCCGGAAGACGCTCAGGAGACACTATCCCTGGACTCGGAGATATCGAGATCATTGGGACTACGCTGTGCGCTCCTACCGGACGAATCGACGTCAGAAGATTCTGATTCAACAGTGGTGGAGGTAAGCAATATCTAATGCTTAAGATCCTTCAGATCAACCTCCATCACTCTAAAGCTGCCTCGGCGGCCCTCCTGCTCAAAATGGAATCTGAGTCCATTGATGTTGTTCTGGTTCAGGAACCTTGGGTCAATGGTGACCGGGTGCTGGGCCTCAGAACTTCCAAATATAAAATACTACATGCGAAGAATGAAGGTAAGATACGTTCCTGCATTCTTGCTTGAAATAGTCTGAATATTTTTATACTACTTAATTACAGCAACGCTGATGTAGTGGTGGCTAGCATCGAGATGGATGGGCAAAATCTCTGGCTAATATCGGCCTACCTACCGTACGAGGAGGAAAACATACCACTAGGTAGGTTGGTTAGTGCAATAATGGAGGCTCAAAAACGAAAAGTAGGAGTCATCATGGGCAGTGATGCTAATGCGCATCACTCAATCTGGGGAAGTACAAATATCAACAGGCGAGGTGAGTTACTCCTTGATTTTATTTTAAGTACTAACCTAAATATATGTAATATCGGGTGCAAGCCAACCTTTATTACTAAAAATAGACAAGAAGTGCTGGATATCACACTTGTCTCGGATTTTATTAAGGAGAGGGTATTGAACTGGAAAGTGTCCGAAGACCATTCCTTTTCTGACCATTGTTATCTCCAATACGAAGTGGATACAAAACCCACTAGCAAACCACCCTTCAGGAATAGGAGGAAAACTGATTGGGATTGTTTCAGAACCATTCTGGGTAACTTATTACCGGTATCGGTTCCAAAACCTCCTGCATCTACACAGGAGCTTGATGCTCTAGAAGCCAAGCTATCTGATGCTTTTAACAAGGCCATGTTAGGTGCATGTCCTATCAGTAGACCCTTGGGTAAATCTCGGCCACCCTGGTGGTCGAAGGAACTCCAAGGTACTCGTATGAAATGCAGGAGACTGTTCAAGAAAGCGAAGAACACAAATGCTGCTGCAGACTGGGACTGTTACAAGGAAGTCCTCAAAACCTATAAGTACGAGCTGAGAGCAGCCAAAACGAGGGCTTGGAAACTCTACTGTGGCAATATACAGGAGTCCTCGGAGGCGGCCAGGCTACGCAAAGTACTTTGTTCTAGTCCTTCCATCCCGAGTTATCTACAACGACAGGATGGTTCATGGACTACATGTAGTGAGGAATCCCTGGAGCTATTACTAGAAACGCACTTCCCGGAGTGCTCGGTACTAGCTCCGGAGGGACCCATGATAAATAGGGGTGTAAAGTCCGTAAGCCATATAGTAAGCAGGCGGAATATCCTATGGGCAATAAACAGCTTTAAGCCATACAAGTCGGCAGGGCCTGATGGCATTATCCCTGCGGATATCCAGCGAACTATTGACTTAACCCTGCCCTGGCTGGAAGTTATCTTCAAAGGCAGCCTGGAACTCTGTCACATTCCTAGGAAGTGGACTGAAATAAAAGTAATATTTATACCTAAGGCGGGAAAAAGCTCTCACTGCTATCCCAAAGAATTTAGGTCTATAAGCTTATCTTCTTTTCTGTTTAAAACACTGGAAAGACTAATAGAGGCTCACATTAGAGGCTCAATCAAGCCGGGCGAGCTGTCGGAATCTCAACACGCATACCGTAAGGGACGATCGGTGGAAACAGCTATCCACTCCCTTATTGGCCCGATTGAGAAATCACTTGAATATAAAGAATATTCAATGGTAACCTTCTTGGATATAGAGGGGGCCTTTAGCAACGTCAGACCGGGGGCAATCACTGGGGCCCTTGCGTGTCTGGGGGTAGACGGGTCACTCAGAGGCTGGATAGATCATATGCTTAGAGGCAGGATCGTGACAGCTTATCTGGGTGGGACGTCTGCCGCCAGATACGTGAGCAGAGGGACACCTCAAGGTGGGGTTTTATCCCCCCTTCTTTGGAACTTGGTCATAAATGACCTGTTACTAAACCTGGAAGGGCAAGGCTTCAAGGTGGTTGCTTACGCGGATGACGTTGCTATTGCGGTCTTCGGTAAATATCCTAGTACGCTGAGTGAGCGCATGCAGTGCGCGCTTGGCTACCTCTCTGAGTGGGCACGCGGCTGCGGACTGAACGCAAACCCACAGAAAACAGAGCTGGTCCTCTTTACCAGGAAGCACAAGCTTCCTCAGTGTGACCCGCCAACATTAAATGGTACTCGCTTGATCTTTACGGATAGAGCAAAATACCTCGGACTTCTTTTGGATAGCAAGCTAAGCTGGAAACCGAACATCGTAGAGAGAGTAAAGGAAGCTACTATAGTGCTCTACTCCTGCAAAAATGCCATTGGAAAGAGATGGGGTATGGAGCCCCACATAGTACACTGGCTCTACGTTTCAGTGGTCAAACCTATACTGCTGTATGGGGTTGTCGTCTGGTGGCCAGCGTTAAAAATTATGGCCAACCTTAAACTATTGATGAAAGTCCAAAGAACGGCCTGCTTGTGTATAAGTGGGGCTCTCAGGAGCACACCTACTCAAGCTCTGGAGATTCTCTTTCATCTTACTCCATTGGATATTGCGGCCGAGCAGCTTGCATCTTGCACAGCCATTCGGCTCAAATCCATATCTATGTGGACCTGTAACAATGCAGGGCACTCGTCTATCCTATGCAACAGGGGTATTCCGGAAGCTACCGACTACGCTATTCCCTTGCCATCTGCTGAGGTGAGATTCCAAACTGAGTTTCCCACCAGAGAGGACTGGGTGAACGAAACGGTTATGGACAATGAGGCGCTAAGCTTCTTCACGGATGACTCAAAAAGGGATAGAGGGGTTGGCTGCGGGGTATTCTGTGAGGCACTAGGGGTTAACCTCTCTTTTCGTCTTCCCGACTTTTGCAGCGTTTTTCAAGCTGAACTGATCGCGATAATGGAAGTCATGGACTGGTTGAAGTATAATGTAATATCTACGAGGGATATTCGCATTTTTACGGACAGCATGGCTGCTATTAAAACGCTACAATCATACTCCCTGACGTCGAAAGTAGCCCAGAACTGTCTGGCATCTTTAAATGAGATGGCTGATCAGTTCAACATCCGCTTGACGTGGGTGCCAGGGCATTTCAATATCGCAGGGAATGTAAAGGCAGATGAGTTGGCCCGCAAGGGTACAGCACGCCTAATAACCCAAAGCAGGCGGGATATAAAGATACCGCTTGCTTCATGGAAACTGTTGCTTCTGGAGGAAGCTATAAAAGAAACGAACGTCAGATGGTCTAACGCCAGTTCGTGTGTAATAACCAGGCAGATCTGGCCTGGTCTTAACCGGTCTAGATCAGACCAACTGATATCGCTTCGACGACACCATATTGGTATGGTCGTGGGAGCTATAACGGGACATTGTCTCATTGGGATACATGCGCGCAGACTGGGTGTCCCAGCCCACGATTTCTGCCGCAGCTGTGGTGATGAGGAGGAGGAGGAAAATGTGCTCCATCTGCTCTGCACTTGTCCTGGTCTAGCGTACAGCAGAACAAAATTTATGGGGACTTCCCCTTTGAGCGACCTCACGGATCTTGGTAAGATCGCGATCCGGGACTTTAAACGCTTCTTGGTAAGCTCACGATGGTTCAGCGAGTGAAGAGGAGAAAACTCGAATGTGGTACAGCTACGGACCAATTTTGTGTCTATGCTAGTCCTTTAGGACGGCCACCCTTACCTAACCTAACCTAAGAATCGTACGTAGATAGCTGTAGATAGATGTTGATCAGAATATACCTCCAGGAGTGAAGTATAGAACGTCATGGAATCTACTGCCGAAAATATTTTAATTCCATATTTTATCGGTTTATTTGGGGTAAACTGTCTGAAAGAGTACCATCAGATGCTTTCTAATTTCTCGTCAACCGTTACATGAACCGTGACATCCAACGTTATAGTTTTTGTTACAATTAGAACTAAATTTTTCAATATCTTCCCGAATTGCAACTACAAACCGGATCTATTCCATTATGATCTGTTTGTTTGATTATGATTTCAAAATTATCGATCAAAATACGGTAACTGGGAATAATTCGGATGTGGAATCTAGTAAAAATACAAGCATTTTCGATAAATTTAATCTGAGCATCGATCTCAGTGGAAGCCAGCATCAAGAAAGCAATGACGAAAATGTGTTTGTCGAGAACCGTCCAGTCATATCACTCCAGTCCTTTTGAGCTCGTCGAATTTACGTACACACCCGAAAATGCTCTTTATCGGCCAAACTGGTGATTGATTGTCGTCGACTGATTGTCGAATACTAGATATCGTCGCGACTGAAGTACGAAATGCATTAAATCTTGGCTTGTCGATGCCCAAGCATGGTTTTCATACTGTCTAAGACAATCTGAAGAGGCCAAGTCGTTCTCTACACCGTGGAGCCATCGTCGCCTGCAACGACCTTTGCGCCTACCATATGGTGGCTCTCCTTTCAGAGATCGCTGCACAATTCGTTCCGGATACTAGCGTACTCGCTGAGATCTTATTTCATGTACAATATCGGGGATCTTCATCAGATCTCTGATCTCGATATTGTACAGAGCTCGGTAGGTACCATCTATTTCGCGTTTTGGGCCGTAAATCACACGCATGACTCTTCTCTCAAATGTTAGGAGCGATCTCTCGTACTCATCCGTCAGCGCCCAACTTTCACATCCAAACATAACAACGGGCCTGATCAACGTTTTGTAAAGCTTCAGCTTCTTCAGAGACTTTAATAAGAATTTCAAATCAGCCATCTTTATTGTCGAATTCGAGTAGTTCGTCGGTAAGGTCGCGGATATTACCGTTGACGCCGCCTTCAGTTGGCATTTCTGTTTCAAATACGCCTGTTCCATCTTCATCTATGTCGGCGATGTCCATGTCGATGTTGCAACAAGAAAATCGAAATGAACAATCCACATCATCATCTGGCGGATCAACTGTTTCAGGGCCCAAGTGTGGTCGAGGTGTTGCAGAACCACCTCACGTAGCACTTATGGTCGAAATATCATCAGAGTTCGGAGAATGATGACGAAAATGACTAAAATGATTAAGAAGACGATCGCAGTGAGATGGATGAGAACGAGGAAACACGTCAATATATTGAATTTTATGACCAGCATAATTTATCACCGATTAGCGGGCAAAATGCAAACGCTGATCATGTTTAGAAATCGAGTGTTTCTAAATTGTTTGGAAAGGGGCTAGGATGATATTCTATAATTATCCAATTTACGCCCGATCCTTGTCCTGGTAGTGGTGGTAGCGCGATTCAATCGAATCGCAGCGCACCTAATCCCGGGACATCGACTTCTCTGAATAATCTTCCAACTGGGCATGCAGTATGCATGATGAATTGATGAGCGGAGTTTCCGTTGCTCCCACTAGTGACCATGTAGTCGATCGTATGCCTATACTACTACCTCGAATATCTCGAGTAACAGTAGTTAACCATCCACTAATTATAGGCCGATCATATATACTCCAATTGAGTAGGCTACATACTGAGTCATATCGAATGCCACCCGAGTAGTGCTAATGGATAATAACGATCATGCCGGATATTTATTCAGCCGAAGTCTTGCAGCGCACTAAATCAAACATCAACCGCAACACTAGGTTCGGAATATCAGTAGGATGCTTGTTTGTTCGTGTGCGTTCAGCTGATACTCGATATAATTATAGTTCGACAAATGGATGCGGCCGAATTAAATTCGAAATTAAAAGAAACGTGATATAGTGGAGGAAAGGATAAATAGATACCATGAGTGATTCAATGTTGGTGCCAATGGTTGTTCTACTCGATGCACCTATTCGTTTGATTATATGAGTTCGCAACGAAGCAGCAACAGCAGTCGGGAAAATTTACCCGTCAGTGATAATTCAATACAAAATCAGCATTAGAATCTTTAATTTGGCCGCAGACGCTACACCATCGCAAACTTCAATTGACAGTGGTGAAAGAGGCCCATCGAACCCGTTTAGTAGTTCAGATGAATCAAATCAGGTTTACTCAAATATTTCATCATCCGCAGAGCACTAGGAGCCACAAAATCAAGAAATTAACTTAAATATTGAAGACGGTGAGATGCACGCGGGTGAATTGCAAGTAAGCTTTGAGAGTACCAGCAATGAAATTTATGAAATATTGAATCTACATCAAAGCAACGAAGGTGGCGTCAGCAACCCGACGGGGGACAAAGACGATTGTATACTAAGCCATTTATAACTTCACGCCATTATCATTATCACATTATCATTGTAACGAGAGCGGAAGATACTCAGAATAATGTGAACACTGGAGGTAGGGCGAACGACGAATGGACTCAAAGTATTTCAAAGTGTTTCCAACAGATGCGAGCCGATGCCGAATAAATGCAGGAAAAGCAGGACCACGAAGATAAGGATGAAGGCGGGGAGGAAGATGATGAGAACGATGATGGGGACGCAGACGATACGGTTTTATTACCAGAACTCGCGGCCAAGGTTCAAACATTCTTCCACAAATCACATCATCATCAGCCTCGTCTTCAATTCCATCCGTGTTAATAATGTGCTAATATTTAAAATTGTAATAGACAATTCTACCACTTACGATTATAACGAATTATCCGACAGTTGTGCGTGTACACACCAACTAGAGACTGTATCATACGCTCTTGAATCTCAATCCTATATAGACAAATGTAATACAAGTTGTACAAAATTTCATCCGGGATCAAGTCAACGCCCTACATGGCTTGGAATTAAAGTTGATTCGTCGATTTGTTCGACAGCGAATGTGTTCAGTCTGATGGAAAAGTATCCATAAGATAAAAAATATTGGATCGCTTATACCGATCTCGATACATCCACAGTCCGTAACGCTGATTAGTTGTAAAAGTTTAACTTAGAGATTATAGGTAATGCATACCGAAATTAGTTTTCGGGATAGTCAATTCGGATTGACTAATATACCATCTACATCGACTTCATCTTCGTTATCATCATTGCATTATGGCTGCTAGTTTGTGATATTCGACAAATATAAACCTGCTGATGCAGAAACGAAATTGGTGGCAGCATTATTATGTTATGGAACATTATTCAGTGACAGCTCAATTATCCGAGGTACTGCAATTGAATGTGCTGTGAACGACTCTTAGCGAGTGGCACGAACTGCTTCGTCTCGTAATCGTCTCAGAATCTATACATTAGATGACGTTGATTCGCCACCATTATCGCCCATAGTAAATCAAGTCGACTTAACGGTGGGTTCGGGCCAAAAGAAATTTTTGCTATTGACCGAGAAACATCCCACTGTACTCAATCAAATTCGGCTAAAATCCCAAACTCATTTATAGGACGGTCACTTCGCATGTCTCAACCGATTATACTCGAATTCTAGATTTCGATGTTAAAAGATGATATTCCGTACCGAGTTGGAAAGCTTGTGGTGATTCCAAAACCAACAATACTCAAAACATCATCTTATAATCTTATTGACACTAGGCTTCGATGGGAAGCACATATCCAAAAAAAAGGACGAATAAGTTTCGCGGAAATTTATCGAAATTTGACATTTTCAAACTGTCATAATTCAATCTAATAATGTTTGCAACCATATTGGTTCTCAGCAAACTCGTGTACTGGAACTTCAAGTGGTGACATCACTTTTAATTACTGTACCATAGGTTAGCTACTTCGAAGTACCGAGTCCGGCGTCATCTTATTCATTTCAGAAAATCAAACCATTTCTTATTTAGCTTTAAACAACACTAAGAATTTTTCTTTTTAAATTAAATTAGTAAATTTATTTCATATTTTTGTACATTTTATTAATTAAGAAATTTTATTTATAGTAGTCACATAAAAAGCTTTATATTGCTTCTTGTTTTATTGCTCTATAGTTAACTCCTTATTAATATTTTGGAATTGCGATTATTGTCTTGTGTGTGCGTAAATGCAATTGATTAAATTAAGTTAAACGACTTAAAAATTGTGAATTTGGAGCATTTTTTCGATAATATTCGCTGTTCATGACTGGTATATTATCCTCAAATAGAGATGCGGGTACTTTAGATCGATCACTATAGAAATTTTCACTACCACTATTCAATGGTCCACCACCATTTCCAATTTGTTCGCTCATTTCGAGAATCTGTGAAAATTAGTTTTTTTTTGTTTAATTCACTTTACTCGTAAAAACGTTTTAGTTTTGTTTAAATTCACTTACATTTCTCAGAAGTTCTGTCAAACGATCCAATTGATTTGTTTCACTTCGGGTTGGCATATATCGACCATCCGATCTCGAGGAACTTAGTACTACCATTAAGATAAGTAAGTATAGAGCTCGGATTGAAGGCATCGTTGCACACAATATTCACTATTTAATATAGAAAACAAGACTAACTGTTTTTGAAATTCGTCGTATCCTTTTATAAGATTTGTCTTGGGTCAGTCTGGCGGTTATATAGTTTTGTGCGTGTGTAGGATGATAAAACTATCAATGAAAATATAGTTTTGAAATTGCGCAGTACAAGAGATAGGAATGTTGTGTGGAGAGTTGAGTATAAAAAATTTGCAATAATATAAAAATTAGTGCTACCTACACCATCCTTCTCAAGACGCAATGTCAATTTGTTGGCTATACAATGTTGAAATTTCTGGCGCCACTGAAACCGGCTCCAAAATTTCAATGTATCATGTATCATTTTTAAAGGGTGAACATTTTATTCGTTGAAGAGCGAGTAAAACCAGCAACAACCAATTGAGTTAAGTTGAAAACTATTGGTTATATGTATATATGTATATACAATATCCAGTGACGTAAGTGATATAATATCGTGGAATGAATGTATTATGTGGCCTTGAATCATCCTTGGACAGTCTACTCAACATTATATATAAAACCATAGAATCATAGCCAATTTGTATAAAAGTGGGGAACTCACATATAAGTATTAAGCTAAAGAGTGTCAGAAAATTGATGAAGTCAAATATTTGTGGGTCAATAGAACAGACCTATATTTTGGAGTTCAAAAATTTAATTATTTTCATATTTTTCTTTTCAAACTTAGAATAAAATTTCAATAATTGATTAAAATGGGACAATTTGAGTTTAATTAGTTCAATTAGTTTAAATTTGAGAAAATATGGCATGATGGAACCAATGCGATTTTGTGGAAGAAAAAGGTATATTTAGAAAGATGAATTTACCTGTTTTTATAAGACTTAACAATACATTTACACACCTATTACCCTTAGTCGTGTCACTTTGAATGAATCAACAACTTTAGATATAATTTGGAATACTCTTAGAGTCGCTCAACGTCACTCTAATTTGGCAATCAGATTATAAACCTGCTTGAAAATATAAAATTACCCCTAACAACACATTACTCCTAAAAATCGATCCCAGATTTTTTGAAATACATATAATTTATATGGTTGGTTCATTCTAGGATTTTCTACGTTTATACAGTTGACTAATCCCAGACTTTATTGTCATAAAAAAAAATATTCTGTTTCCATAAAAGTACTCATTGTTGAAGGGGGGACGCCTATCTACTGTCGATTGAGCTTGGGCCCCCATTGGCCACCACTATCTGAGCGCTGATAATTTTTATTATTTAATATTTAAATTCGCAAATTTTCAAATATATGAATTCCAAAAGTGGCAAAAATCGTAAATGCCAGCTACCCGAATTTTCGAATATGGGCCATTTCATACGTATATAATGTGGGTGGGGATCTTAATTATTTTCAACCTGATCCCACGTAAAATGTGATCTAATACGAAGCATGGAAGTTCTTTATTATATGATGGTAACCTTAATTTATAGTCAAATCACAAGTGCCAGCTACCATAATTTTCGAATATGGGCCAATTCGTGATAATATAAATTGAAATTCGATGTGTTGGTGGGACTCTAAAATTGTTTTTCGATTCAATTATGGAAAACGGAACTTACTTACTATTTTTAAACCGATCATGTAATTGGATTGTAAAATGGTGTTTAAAATTTTTCTAAATAGATTTTCATTTTCCTATAAAATTTGTAAAGAGAAGCTGTTTTGATGCAACACAGATACAAGACAACTTTTCGTGTGTTTTACTATGTGAGTGCTAGGAAAGGTCGATGAAAATTTGGTATCAAAGTAGCGTGATAGTTTTGGTATTCGAGCGACTCGGGTTGGATTCCCAATGGTGGTGACAAAACTAAAAATCACGGTGGGGTGTTTTTGTAACACTACTGGTGTTACACTGGTATTTAGCAAACTTTTTGGTGTAACACTGGCATTTAGCAAACTTTTTTAGAATATGTGTTTAGAACAACACCAGAAAGAATTGAATTCAATTTGAGTGTATACTACTTACAAAACTGGAAGCCATAACGTTCAAAATATACTTAAATATTACGTGAATAAATATCAGAGCCAAATAATATTTAAAATGACCCTAAATGTTGATTAAACATAATTAATTTATGAAAAAATATTAAAAATTAATTAAGAAATTAATTTATATTACTTAAAAATTCAGACAATAAGTTAGCGAAACACAGATCGCAAAGATGCGATAGATCGTACGTGTCCAATATAGAGATACAAAAAAAATAAAAATTGTGCACAAAAATATCAACAAGTTTCTTTTTATATTTAAACTTTTAAAATCTATATAAACTTAAAAACTATTATATGATTAGTGTTAGAACTATTATAGTTACATATATATAGTGTAATGTTATCACAGATGTAAATTTGTAACAATTTCTGTTCCGCATACAATTTTTATTTTTGTAATTGTATTCTGTGAAAATAAATGACGTCATTTAATTTAATTAAAAATTATAAATCCTGTGTTTTTCACTATAACTATTATAATATATGTATATATGTATGTATGTATGTATATGGCAACGTATTACCTAAATATTTTCAAAATAAATCTCTAATACTCTTTAAGAGTTAGTAATTGTAGTTTTCTAAATTATCGGCATTATATATAATAATTTATAATTGAAATATATACTATAATTGGTTTAGATAACTAAAAAAAACTATTTTATAAAATATATGTGCGTGTGTGTGTGTTTAATTAATAGTCTAAATAAACAGCCTCAAACGCATCGCATGCGCGCATCGTACGAACTTAAGTTTATTATTAACTATATGATCCTAGTGGTCATCATGATCGTGATCATCCTCTGTGGTTCCGTGGCTGTGCTCATGGCCCGCTGAAATTATAAAATTATATAAATTAACATAATTTTTTCGTAAGATAACACAAAGATGATCTCTACATGATCTCTAAAACCGTTTATATGTAAAAATGTAAAAATTTGCTTGATATATATGTGCGGGTACAGTAATTTATACTTACTTAGAAATTGTAATCCAAACATAAGTAGAAATCCTAATAGTACGACTGCATACTGTTTTAAATTAGATCGTTCGGTTTTCGAAAGGATTTCAAAGAATACTACATACAATAGTGTCCCGGTCGCAAGTCCTTGTAAAACTAGGGCCGGCACCGCTGAAGCATCGGAATTTCCTGTGCTCGATAATAAAATGCCAATTCCAATACCGATTGGGCTTACAATCGCAAATGTGATGACGTACACCATAATAAGCCAAAATTTTGTTTTATTAACGACAAGTTCAACCCCGACACAGAATGCGAGCACTAATTTATGGGCTGAGACCGCACCAAACATATACCATACAGATGATTCAGTTTCTTCTAATCCTACGGCAAGTCCTTCGAATAGTTCGTGCACGGATAAGGCGAGCACAATAAGTAATCCTCGTAACGATGATAGTATTAAATCCTCTTTACTATAATCGGGGAGATGGGATTGAACCAAATGACTGTGATGGATTTCATGCGCGTGTGGATGATGATGTAAGTCAAGGTGATGGTGCTGAATTCCGAGCGATGTTGATGACGACAAATCGAGCGTATTATTTAATTCTGGATTTGCGGTCACTTCCGAACATGCAGACGATTTATCAATCGTCTCAATTGATAATTCTTTGATCGATTTATTCTGTTTCATTTTCATAATGGCACTGTCGCGTATATTAATGCCACGCTGAAAGGCAGTTTCCGGTGATTTTGATGAATCGAGCTTCTCGCGATGATGCAAATACGTGTGCACACATTCCTCAACCAGGTACATAGCAAAAAATCCGATACACATTAAAAATTCGGAAAAATGAAAACTAAATTCGGGTAATTTACCCGATTCTTGTAACGTATTTACATTTTCCGTGACCTCGGGCAATAAATGTAGAAATGTGGTGGAAAGTAGTACACCACCGCCAAATGAAAGCAAAAATGGAATAACTATATGAGATTTACTGGACGACGTGGGATTATCCCAGTCAAACCATTTTGATAGTTTATACGGAAGCAGACCAAAAAATGTGGATGCACAAAAGAGCACTACCATTGCGGTGGCCTTGGCCGTAATCACTCCACCATCATCACTGTTATCACTCGATTTCGATAAATCTAAAATATTTTCACTGTCCAACATGTTTTTTTTACGTTATAAGTGTACACCAGGTAATTACAAAGGAAATAAAAAATAACAATATATGAAATTCGCGGAATATCAACACCAGAATTCACAATTTAACAATGACGAATTTAGTGCTGTCTCTAAGAATTACACCGCACTATTATTCGTTTTTCGTTCAGACCAAAAGTTATTGTCTACTGAATTGGTATAAAATCAAAATTATAAAGTTATAACTCGCGCGTTTCTTTTCTTAAACTAACTAATTTGTATTATCTAATTAAACCGCGATACGATTTCTTTATATATATGAGCGTTGGTTTTGTTGTTGCAAGATCACGATATACCTATACCACACTACTACAACGACGAAATCATATTGTTGAGCACTCACTCTCTTTGCACACAAAAAGTCAGCGATATAGTACCTTTTGTTCGTACACCGCGTTCTGTTCCTAAGCGCGACTTGATTATAAAAAAAGCGTGCGGGATAACAAAACAATATAACAGAAAACAGTCTCACCTCATCTGCACCGGACTCGTATGTATATACACACCTGAGTTTTGTACAACAATAACATACATATAAAGAAAATCACATATCTGAAAGAGTTGAGTGTAATATGAAATACAACAATTCAAGACATTGAAAATAAGAAACTGAGAGTCAAAAATTCCTCAGTATCGGAATATCACGGTTTGTTATTAGTGTATATAGTATCACTTATAAAAAAGATAAAGTCGCACCACTTGAGATTTGAAACGTGGAAAGCACTAATAATGAAAATAAATAAACAAAATAAATCCCCAATGCCAATATGGCAATGTTTGATCAATTTTTTGGAGAATCGAATTGAATTCAAACTGATTTAATCGTTTTGTTGTTGCTGTATAATATATATAGTGTTTCCCATCCTTCGTATTGTTAGGCCCTGTAAATTCGCTTTTAAATCAGTAATCGATTATTTTCAAGGTTCAACTACTGTTCTCCATATACACAATTCTAATCCAATCACATTTCCTATATGTACATATATGTATATGATTTTTATTAGAATTGCATTCCGCTTTCAAATGGGTTTTTCGGTGATTTTAGATGAGCAACATCTTATTACGAATTTACAAAGAAAAAGCGCGCGACGACATAAACTTAATCGTGTATTTGAATAAATTCTAGGAAATTTACATTTATGAATTTTTATTTAATGTGAATCTATGTTTAAATAATTTTCTGAAATGCGAGAGAATTTTGACCTTACGAATTATTTGTCTAAAACTAATCAATTCATATTCATATTGGAGTCGACCACATTAGAAGAGCGCCTGGAGAGTCTGGAAGTCATATTGGCCACAACGAAAATTGCTGGAACCACAAAAAAATTGATGAACTTCCAACCTACCAATAGGGCAATGGAGGCAGCCAAAAGTTAACTAAACCAGTAAATCTAACAAAGTCGCCATTTTATAGCAGACACCGCATATAAATAAACTTATCTTTTTAATTGATATTGTCGCGGACCATTTTGTCATCCCATTTCGAAACTACATTGCTTGCAATTTCAGAAAGCAGGTACCTATCAGACTTAAAGAATATTCACGCATGCTTTCATACTAGCAGCAGTGAAACGTCCATTGGCACCGTTTTTCTCAGTAGATTTGGTCTCTATGTCGATTAAAAGCGCAAGAAACTGATTGACCCATTGACACATCGACTGCCAATCAATGCTTCAATGAGGCGCTCTTGGATAACAATTTATTTTCGCTACAAAGCTGCATTTAGAGTATTTCAGCACATGGTGGAATTCGGGATTTGTCAACAATCCGGATCTCCGATTTCATGCTTATGACATAGTGAGAAAGAAAGATCTTGGTTGGAGACTATGTGGAGATTATCGGATACTAAACAAAACAACTGTTTGTTATCCCCCTACAAAATTTCTCCAAGGGCAAGATAGAGTATCTCATCGAGATTGTCAGAGATTTAGATTTTGTTTTTGTCTATATATCGATGACTTTCTTGTTGCATCATAAACAGAGGATCAATATACAAATTCCAGTTGGAACAATTGTTCCAAAAATCAGAGTTTGTATTAGCATCAAGAGCTCAAAATGCATATTTGACGAAACCGTTCTTGACTTCCTCAGCCACAAGATCACCGTCAAATGGTATTCTGCCTTTTTCGGAACGAATTAATGTGATTAAGGAATTTTCGGCTCTGAATTCAGAGATACTGACACCAATCAACTCATTATTATTATTAAAATTGGTTGGACCCACAAGGATTCATCATTCAATGCCACAAAGGCCCATGTTGCAAATCCACGGTTCTATCTCAATTCGCAAACGAGCACTGACTGCTGACTGGACAACTATTCACGAAGTGATGTCATCATCATCCTCATCAAGGCAGTCCTCGCAAATTACATCTTGAGCTAACCACTGGCCACCACAAAATGGAAGCGTACGATAGTAGCGGTGGGACCAGTGATTTATAAATGAAAGAAAGCATCCTAGGGCTTAAGCCCCATGATTTCTTAAAAGCCCTTTTACATTGCTAAAATATGGTAGTTGCATTTTGAAGCTTGTAGTCCAGGTGATTCTTCCAGGAAAATTTACTATCCAAGACAACACCAAGGTGCTTCACAAATGTGGTCACATTTAGTGATCGTTCTCCCAGGGAGTAGATAATTCAAGAGTATTCCTCTTCCTTGTAAAGACAATTAAAAAAGTTTTAGAAGAATTGACGTGCAGACTCTTCTCGACACACCATGCCTCCACAAGAGTTAAGACATGCTGAGTTAGATCGGATAAGACACTGAGATGTTTGCCTGAGACTGTCAAAACAAGATATCAGCGTAACTCTATGCAATGTAGTCAGTTTGCTGCAGCTTTACAAAACTCGTCAATTACCAAAAGCCACCGCCGAGGTGAAAGCACACCTCCCTGAGGACAGCCTTTAGTAATCTTAACAGAAACTAACACCTCATCCAGCTCCGCCTCCACTTTGCAAGACTTGAGATAATGGTGCGATAAATACCAAAATTGGTACAGGCAGAAGTGATCGTAGCAAACCAAGTGCTATCGAAAACTTCCACAATATCCAGTAAAGTACCTACAAGAAACTCCTCATTATTAAGAGATTTTTCTATCCTGGTTACAAGTTCATGTAGGGCGGTTTTACAGGACTTACCGACTCTGTAAGCATGTTGCATGTTACTGAGTGAGGAGATGATTAGAAAATGATCTCTAATGAACCTATCGACGGTTCTTTCCAGAGCTTTAAGGAAAATTGAGGACAGGCTAATAGACCGAAATAACTTAGGGTTCGTATAATCGGACTTATCAGATTTTGGAATAAAAACAAATCCTTGCTCCAAGATTTTGAAACAGTGCTAAAAACAATGCACGCTCGAAAAAGATGGATCTAATGAGCCCAAATTAGAGAAAAATTATCGGATACCAATTACTCTCAAAATATTTAAGGTATTTTGGCGAAGATCGGAATTTAATCATTTATACCGATCATAAAAAAATTCACGACAGGCACGTGATCTGAATTTCGTATCTCAGTCGAGATTCACTTAAATTACATCTATAAAAAATCTGTTTTAACGTTTTAGTTGTTTGAATGAGGCAATCACACGAGCTGCAGTTAGTTATGGCAGCCATTTTTGCATTTTTGTTAATATCTCCTAGGTTGAATATATTTATTTTAGCATGGCTGCCATTTTAACAGTTTCCATAATAAGATCCCCTTAGATTTAAATAACCACATTACAATGCAACTGTATTTAATCACTACATCTATCGTACGGTCCTATAAGTAGGAAACATTAGTTCATTCGATTTATTCCATTTCAAGATTAGATTGAAATTGTTGGAAAAACGATCGCGAGTCAATTTTAAATTTTAACTTTGAATCAATAAAATCTTTATTATTCATGTTACTTAAGCTAATTGGAATATTTTAACGTCGTTCGCGTTATCGCAAAAGCGAGATAACCGTTAAATGATACCCATATAAATATTACTCATTGCGATTGAGTCGCAAATGTTGGTTTTTTCGTTATTATATGATTATTTACCACTATCAAACATCGCATGCTATCTTCAAACTGAAATATTATTAATTTGGAATTTTAACGACATTTCGTTATCATTATATGACATGAAGCATTTATATACCGACTTAGTAACAATATACTTAGTTATAACGATATTATTGTTTATTCTCCTAAACAATAATATCATTATCACTTTATTATATGAAAAAGTCGTTATCATGGCATCCAAATTTAAAGTGTTTTGAAAATTTTAACGAACCGTTATCGTGAACAATATATATAGTTATTCTGGAGTTATGTGTAAATATAGCGTTAAGTGGTTTGGTTCCTGGAATTTGAACCGGTACTTTTCGATGTACATTTATATGTATAATAAATGTTGGCCAACCTCATTGTATCGTACACACGAATCTCGAATAAAATTAATTGATTATCTAATACGATTTTGGTTAAAGCGCGTGGGCTTCACACTAGTGTTTGGATCTGGAGGTAAAGGCCAGAATTCGAATTTTGGTTATTGTTACGTTTTTATTTAAGATCTTTATTTAACCAAATTTACCAGCCCTAATAAAGCCTAAAGCTTTAATAAAAATCCACGACCAATTTAAAACCTCGCGCGGATGCCAGAAATATCATTTTAGAAAACACATAAATTTTTTTCTTTAAATAACTATGCATAACTAAAACATTTTGCCACACGCTCGATAATGACTATTAGAATAGGTCAGAATCGGCCGAATGTATTTCAAAATGAATATTCTATGATCAGGGCATATGAACATTTCTCGGAAAGGCCAACTTTACGAAAACAATTACAAAAACAAACCATAATACGCAGTTTAGGCCAGTTATCGCATTTATGCATACTCTACATTGGCTAGAATCGGCCATAGAATATCCAGAATATATCAAATATCCAGTATCTTCTATGGCGGGTTCTAGCCAATGTAGAGTTATAGTTTGTTTCAATTAGCTCCTTGATAAAAGTTGGGTTTTTCGGAAATTACCTATACAACTATTCCAGAAAACCGTGAATTTGATATATTCTGGATACTCTATGGCCGATTCTAGCCAAGTATACAGAAACGCGATACCGGATAAAAATGTGTATTTAGTAAGCTTAAATTGGTTCCTTGGTAATAGTTGGGTTTTCCGAAAATCATATCATGGTTATATTGAGATAAATAGCGTTTACAGTGGGCCGATTCTGGTCTATTCTAGTCATAGTAAAGTTGCGGAAAAATAATTTGTTAAGTAAAATGCCTTGCAACCAGAATAGATTGAAAAACGTAGTCAATTTTTTAGCTAAAGGCACAAATTGGTACAATCAAATCCAAGTATTAGAAATATAAAAAAAATTGGGTTTTCTAGAATGGGATTTCTGTACCATTTTGTTGCCTTTTTGAGACTATGAGACAAGGAGAGAAAAATTATCAGAAAATAGTAATATTAGTGAATATGTGTGTATTTGTGCGCATGCGCTGTTCAATTTGTTTGTATTTTATTTTGACAAAAATTCAAAAGCTTTCGGATGCAAAAATATCATAATAGGATAATAAGTAAATATAATACAGTAAAACCTCTGTATATTGGACAGCGAAGGGACTTATCATAACTGTCCAATTTATGGAGGTGTCCAATGTATGGAAAAGTATTTTTCAAGTAAAAAATACATGACGTCAACATTTTAATTTTTATTTCATGTTTAATTCATAGTATATTTAATAAAAATAACAAATCAATAATAATATGAAATTTGACATATTTCGAAAATAATGTATGTCACATATACATATTACATAGGTATATAGTTAACTTAGTACAATGAATAAAAATATCAAAAGAAACTGAATTAAAAATATCATAAAAAACTAAAATAGAAATTTACTTTGCGCAATACCCTATATCTTTAATAATTTTGTTTAAAAAAATGTTGTTTGCAATTTGTTTTGCTGAGACTAACCTCATTTGAAGTTTGCTTTCCAAAAGCAAAGTATCATTGAAACTAGACGGACAGGTATCCAACGACAAATGTTTCACTACTTCAAGTGCTTTAAAGGCTTCTTCATTTGAAACCTTTGGCTCATCCGTTTCATGGTCTGATTCAACCTCTTTAGATCAATCTTCTAAACAACAAATTGCTATGCCATCGTCATCTGCGACAAACTATTCAAATTGACCGGCCGATACTCCCTCTGCCTCATGAGTGGGTATAATATCTTCAATTTCGCTGGGCTCATCAGTAGCATTAATACTGAATCCCTCTAGCTGTACAAAAGATTTTGTGCAACGTTGAATAGTGTTGGGTTGGTCATACATACATTTATACTTGTTAGTTACCTATTAATATACAGAAATGACGTCCACCATACGGAGGTAAAAATTATAGAAAAAAAATTAACAAATGACTATTTTATTGTCCAATATCCAATATACAGAGGTTGTCCAATATATAAAGTAAATGGAAAAAGTTTTGATAAATTTTGTATGGATTTTCAAGGGACTGAATAGAAGTGTCCAATATATAGGAGTGTCCAATGTTGGAGGTTTTACTGTAATTTATGTACTATATACTTTTGACATAAACGTCAATTCTCAGTCGCAATAGCAGGAGAAAACGGAGTGTAAGCACCAACAATGTTTGTATTATTTTTGTTTTTTATACCGATTTATACCGATTCAATAATTTTTGATGCTTATTGTGCACTCTCAAAACAAATACACATACAAAAAATGACAACACACAATAACAATATTTAATACTCTAAACAGTGTACGTATACAAAATATTTGGCAGTCTCATAGTCTCAAAAAGGCAACAAAATCGAGGTACTGGTGTGATCCAACTGAAAACGCCTTAAAAATTACAATTATAGCAATCAAAGTGACCGTTGACAGATCTAAATAAATGTGTTAAAATTAGCTTATCCAGAGTCGTAGCATACTCGTATATAGGCGGGAATTTTTATTTCATAAGTTTAATGGTCGATTGTCACCCAAAAAAATTCGAGTAAATAGTCCTCATATCGCGCGGTGCTTGTTGTTGTTTATTTGTCTGGTATTCACAAACTGAAACAGAAATATTTAAAGACCTAAAGTTGAATACTTACCGAGCAAATAGGGCAGTGGTTAAAGCTGCAACGTGTGAATCGGGAGGTACCGTGTTCGAATCCCAACAGAGGCGGGATGCAAAAGGGATTTTTCATCTCTCGATTACGATCGGTGATTAAATTGAAAACATCTATGACCCTCTGTTGGAATGTAGAACTCATGGGCCGACCTATCTTCCATGTCACTGTACAGGGTGACATGGAGCTATGCAATGCGCAGGTGGTATACTGTACTTGTGTGAATGGGATGAATGAGTTGAATGAATGTGCGTGAATGTCGTGTGAATGTAAGGCAAGGCTAAACCAATAATGTGTCTATCTATGCCAAATCTTTCTAAAAAAAAAAGTTGAATACTTGAAGCCGGATCGAGCTGAAAGCTGGATAGCTCCTCACGAAGTAAGCCAGTTAGCATACTTCTCAAGGCAGCCCTCAAGTAAATCGTCAATTACCAAAAGCCATAGAAGAGAGGTTCGCAAGCTTGACAGAAACTAAGACTCCATCCTCCTCCGCCTCCACAGTGCGAGATTTGAGCATGGATTCAACCCATAAAACAATGGTGCGATAAATACAAAAATTGGTATAGGCAAGGTAATATTAATTGTCTGTTTGATAATTGGTTTCCATTTGGTATTTCAATTGCCATTTGTTTAAGAGTAACTAAATATTGTTTATGGAATACGTTAACTAACTAACTAACGGCTAACTATCGATTTTCTATCTGTCGAGTCGCCCAATTCGTTGGAGTTCTTAAACAATTCTATTTTTAAAAAAATGTGTTAAAAGAAAACAAAACCCAAAAATAAATTGCTTATGACGTTGACAGTATAAGATCTACCTTCATCGATTCAATTGGTCAATCCAATAACAAACAAAGAAAAAATTAAAAACTACGGTTTTTATCCAGAAATCGTCGGAATGAATTATATTATGTTGACACTAGGATTTATTTTGTCATTAAAATCGGTACTATGCACACAGTGAAAACTATACCAATACATAACAGAGTCATCCATTGATTTAAAGTAATTAATTTTATTTATTACGCATCAAATTTCACTCTTACATTTCACTCAAATTTTTGGGCCGTGTAGAAATTAAATATTTGAGTGGAATTTGAATAAAAGTTGATCCGTTTAAAAGTCAGAAATCCGAATTAAGTGAAATAAAATATCAAGATAAAATGTTTTATTGTTAAGAAATGCAAGCGAATTTGAAATTCGGCTAAAATATTATGTATTCGAAATTTACTTAATTGCCCAATTATCACTCAAATTGTAAATGTGTGTTTTAACTCTATTACAACCGGCTTAATAGTTGACCCAAGGTTATTAGTTCAGATGCTGACAAAAACTGGACCAAAAATATATATGTGTCCAGTAATTCAGAACACTCAATTTGACAGTATTCCTATTTATGGTATATCAGATACCTTTACAAGCAGCTGTGCGTGTAAATTACATTTGTACACAACAACAATGATATTTATTTTGAAATATACTAATGATGAATTTATGGTGCCACAACATTAAGGTATGATGGACATATGTGGTCAGTTACCATTGGACTAGATATCACGATTCTAGGATGTAGTTTAGCAATTTATTATGATTATCGAGTTTGTCTTTTTATTTTAAACTTCTCAAAACCAACTACTTCATATTTGGAATTTCTGTAGGTTGCTAAATTCATCCTGCTTTGCTAGAGGAATTTCTCTGAGGAATCCCTTCCCTTTTACAGTTAAAAGTATTAAGGCCTCTGTAGGCTATAAATATTTGTGGGCCTGTTCTC